>QVIK01000728.1:9746-25761 GCA_003957845.1 Oidium heveae | reverse complement strand
ATTTGCCCAGGCTACAGGTTGTTTTGATGACCCACCGGCTGACTAATCCTCCGCTGAATGCGAGGTTAGTATGTACTATTTGCCGTTCCTTTTTGACGGAGTGAAAGTTGATGTGAGAAATATTGGCTTAACTTAGATAATTTCTATTCCTTTTTTTTCCTTGTCTGTCCTTATGTACCTAACACCCACGAGTGGCAATTCCAGTGTGAACGAGTAGGGCATGTTAATTCACATGACCCCTGCCGGCTCCACAGGTCCTTGATCTTCATAGATGTAGGGCTTCGGCCTAAGACCCTAAACTAAATAAATAAATTCGAAAGAAGATACGATCTACTCTTGGTACAAGAAGACTTTCTTATGTCTGTTGAGGAAAGAAGGAAAACCATAGTTAGCTACATCTTAGATATTATACATTACAACTTATTTACTTCATTTTTTCCCTTGCTCCTCATTGGTGTGCCAATGACAGATTTCCAGAATCTGTATTTAAAATTTCTCTTCCCACATCTCTTAGGCTTACCCATCAGTTGTCTATCTATTTTATGTAACTTGTTGAGATTATTGTCAGCAGCAAGTCATTGATTTTGATTTGGATGGTGAGGTGTTTTTGGCATTGATGTAATTATGTAGTATATGAAAGATAGCCCAGTATAAATAGTATCGCTACATAGTTTCTTTAAAAGTGATGTTAGAAGAAATAGAAAGCATTTAAGGATACTCTGAATTATATACGCTTGAACATCCACTGCTTTCAAAACCTCCGTATAAATCTTTAGAGGATCATCACCTTAACTAGAGGTATATTTTAACACATCTACTCGTTTCCGGAATTTGATTTTTCCTCAATACATAGATCGTCAAATTCCTGAATACCTTCGGCAAGAAGAGTGAAAAACCAAAAAAAAATGTCGATTTGTTCAAACTGGTATTCTTTTGCCATGAATTGGCTCTAAACCACAACGAGCGACAGAATCACTAGCGATAAAAGCATATCTTAGGTTAATAAAAAGCTGCAATAATACTCGTACACTCTATCTATCTTCCGTTAAAAATTTTAAAAGTCTTTTGTTGGATTTTATGGACACACATACTAACATAGGAACTTACTTCTGCATGAATACCTCTACTTTGATTTCTTACGTCCAGAAGCGTAATTTTAATACACAGACGGATGGATCTACTGTATATCTGATCTCAAAACTTTGAGGTTATTGCCTAGCGATTTCTCTCGATCCATTGCTGTTAGTAAAAAGGTTGCAAATTAGTTTTCCAGGTTTAAACTAAGATATAATCATCAAGGTATCTAATGAATAAATGAAAAGCTAGGTATGTTTTAGCCAATTAAGAATTAAAAGAGTGAGAAAAACTCNGTTTTCCAGGTTTAAACTAAGATATAATCATCAAGGTATCTAATGAATAAATGAAAAGCTAGGTATGTTTTAGCCAATTAAGAATTAAAAGAGTGAGAAAAACTCACTTGAGTCAGGAACTGTATACTATAACTAACATTTCGATCCATTTTGGCTGCATATTCAATATAGTTACGTTGTAAGTATTTTTTTTTTTTACAAATCGAAGGATGATGTTGCTTGATATATTGTTTGTGGTTGTTACCATTTTAAAAGTAATCATAGTTCAATACGCACTTTTGAGTAACATGGTTATATTTGATAACCTTCAAACTGCAGCATACCCCCTTCGACTCCCACTCCCTTGTATAGTATTGAGAACTCTCCTCATCCAATCCTTAAATAGATATGGAATATCTTGAATAGTATCACTGTGTGGAAGCAGATCCCATCCTCGAGCACCATCTCGGTTAAAATTGAGCCAAATAGCGAAAAAAACGTATGCAACCAATGATAGAAGTAAACTGTCATCAATTAGATGATTGAATCAAAATTTTACGCTAACTCACACAAGAAAAAACCATGAGAAGAAGCTCCAATGATGTTCTTTGATACTTTTCTGTTCTTTAGCATCTTCACAAGCAAATTTTGTCCGCCAAGACAAGTACAAAACATCGAGGTCTCCTCTATCTTGGTTATATTCCACAAAAGTTAAACTAGACAAGTTGGGGTCTATCTTATTTTCATTTTTTTTGGCTGTTTTGTTGTAGTTATCTATCATTTTAGTACTTTGAGGACTAGGTAAGACGTATTCATCTTCTGGATTTACTAGGTTTTCGGTTCCGATTCGATTATGATCACATATAAACTCAACCACTGCTTTTTGAGGTCGTTTATCGCCATTATCCTGAAACTTAAATCCACCATTCATCTCAAGCTTAACTCCTTCAATTTCCCTATTGGTTGTAGATGACGACGTTTTCAATCTCTCCCACTTTTCATCTATATGTCCCCCAGAGTGTTCCTTAAGCTCACCTGCAATAGGCCATCCACGCTCTAAAATACTGGTGTTATCGTTCACAATCCGCTCCATAGCACATACTGTGATTAAATCAGAATGTTTATGTTTTTAGTTTGAGGGTACCAGCCTACCTCTGGATCCAAAGGGACATAGTTTCTCACCAGCCTTTCTCTCCTTCAAGATCAATCCTTGACAAATATCTATTGTGTATGTCGTATTTTTAAGGCTCACCAGCTCGTCTATAGTGTGCATAACAGATTTTGGACCCCCAAGCACACTGAGATCCCATGTGATGCCATCTGCTATGGCCTTATTACAGACGAGGCCTAGTGACACGGAAGTTCCGGGGAATAAAAATCCAAAGAGAAAAACAAAAATGCTAAGATCCAAAGGACGTAGCATTGTTGGAAATTAACATTCGAAAGATATGTTTACCGTTGCTGGTATTATTCTTAGCAGAGACCAGGGTAATTACCATCATTCTGGTATCCATCATGGGACTTTCGCATTTGTGGAGATCTAATTCTCCGCCAAGGCTATGTACGAGCTAGTGATTGCGGCTTTGGAAATATTTTCTCCTATCTCGATATTTTCAATCCATAAACAAAATTGCCATTGGTTAAATCTACCAAGTTTTGAAATTTAAAGATTACCCTTATAAATTAACTTTCGCAATAGCAAAAATTAAAAATCGTCCAATTCAATCTATGAACTAAGTCTTGAAGATCACCTCTAAGCCTTTACCTCTCTCTTACAGGTCAAAATTATTTTAAGCATAGTTTCTCCTTATGGCGTCAAGGTTACAAATGCTACTAAACGAATATAATTTATTCGGTTTCACCTGAGAACACAACGGTTATCATTGAGCACATTGCTATATCTTGATGTCTTCAGCAAGCAGTAATTCAAACTGGCGAGCAGAGAGCCTAGAGACTGAAAATTTTCACAGCAATGGCCCATTAAATAATACAATCCCCAGGCTTAGTGATGAAAACCAAAATATTTACCCGAGAGGCTCCACTGATGAGGACGATGAAGAGAGCATTGAAAAAGGTAAGAACAACCCCCATATTTGATATTTAAATCACTGGCGAGCTCCGAATTCCATCTCTTCAAGTTTCCCATTAGATTTCTTATTAAAGTCTAAAACTAATTACAATTTTCGATGTGAAAATCTTAAAAGAATTTTTGGACATTTTTCTGTTATAACCTGTCTAGAGCTGATTTATCATTTACACTAACTTATGTGCTCTCCCAGTAACGATGGATGTAGATATATCCTTTGATCCGACATCTATCGGGTTAAAAGAGATTGGTAATCTAGCCAGTTGGACTGTGAGTAGCTGTAAACCTGGCTGCGGTGTAGAAGCTCTCAGAGATGAAGATACAAGCTTGTTTTGGCAGTTAGTTTTCTATGATTTACTAATCGATAAGATGCTAATGTAATATTCTACGTAGATCAGATGGTCCACAACCTCATTTTCTTGATATTCATTTTTCTCGTTTGGTTTCAATAGTATTGATTAGATTGTTCTTAGATTTTGATGCCGACGAGTCATATACACCAACTCGAATAACTTTACTTGCAGGTACTGGTTATCATGATCTAATTCCATTTAGTACCCTCAATTTCGAGCAGCCTCGTGGTTGGATAGACATATCACTCGATCAAGTCGGAGGGGGAGATAATGGCAAAACTTTGAGAGCTTTTCTATTACAGGTTAAAATTGTAGAAAATCATCAAAATGGAAAAGATACACACGTCCGAGGTCTAAGGATCTACTCTAAACATGAAAGAGATAGAGATGCTCAAGGAGATATCCGACATTCATTTAATACAGTTAATAACGCAGCTATTAAAAGTGCTAATGATAAAAAATGGTCAATTGAGCCAGATTGGATAGGAGATTTACAATTAAGATGATAAACCTATGCTTAAAAAGCTAAAGATCTACTGTTAAAGTAAGAGAAGACCGATCGAATAGTCTATAGTGACAAGCTTTCATCCAAAAAAAAAGCCATAACGCTGCTTTCTACAGTTGGGAAATCAGGGAAAGACTATCACCCTTGATTCAATAAATCCACTCGCGATACCTAGATCTAACTTGAAATGAAACTTTTCCATTATTAAATTGATTCATTCTATATGAGCAACCCTCAATACTTAATGATGAGTATGAAATATAAACTAATGGTTAGTTTGGCATGGAAAAATTGAATCACCTTTCATAACATGATTGATTTTTCAAAGCTCTTGAGCCTAGCTCTTAAAACGCTTGTAATATTCCAACAGCAAAATAAGTAAGGAAGGCTTAAGCTCTCCGCAGTCGAATTTTAGAAAACCAGAGAAGAACTGATCGCATGCTACTTCTCTAAGTTAGTTGATATCTTCTATGTATTTGATTTTGAGTTGTTGTCACAGTTGCAATTAAATGGTGAAATACAAAATTGAAGGTAATTCAAATGTCAAAACCCTTGTTCTGGCTTAATTATCTTCTATCTTCAAATACCATCGAAAGATTTTAGACTTTTCAGCACCCAGAACTCGAGATTTCCTAATTTTGGATTTTCCTGCTGGTGAGCAGGGCGATTGCTAACCAGTGAACCCTGTAAAATGCTGCTCAATGAATCTTACCTGACAAGACAAATTAGACCGTCGATTTCGCCAATTGCCCCCAGTTTTCATATTATCTTATAATTTCTCGATAGTGCAGCCAAGTCAATGTCTTCTGCAAGAGCTATTCGACCCTGGAAATATGCTAGAGCAGTGGGTCTCACTAGTGAAACAATATCTTTTCAATATAGCTTTCGCAAATAGTGTTGAGTTCTTTGCTTTGCAGTTGCTACAGATTTTAAAATCTTTTCGGTCTTTCTTTTTATGATTATTTGCATGTGATAGGTCGTTAGAGATAGCTATTCGCAACCTTTATCAGAAATAGGTTTTATATTTAATCTAAAGAAAGACTTAAAATCTATCACTGGATATGATGGGTCTTCGTCCCTTGAGTTTTGAATAAAATTTTTGAAAAACTTGGCTTTAATATCATACGCTACTACAATCATTAAATATTGGTTTACTTTCATCAAAATAGAGACGAATTTGGCGACTCTGCTTTCATAGCTTTTATAAAATTCAAAGAGCATTTTGTGGGGCTTATTGCTTAATAAAATACACATACCTATTATGCTGAAAATAACAAATAATCCGGTTTGAAGTCCACTGTACATATGTATGTAAGTTTCAACTTTTTCTTCTGGGACGCTTTTCCATAAAAATAGACGAAATGTACGGGTGGCAAATAGGCAAACCCCTTTGTACAATGCTGTGCCAGCAACATGAATTTTGTTTTGAAACCAGATCAACACAAGAAGACAATGATAATATTATTTGTAATTGCCTCAAGATCACCGGCAAAACTTTTTACTTCAAATTCTGTATGTCACTATTAAAGTTCTATATGGAAGACTTCAATTCATTTTAATTACAAATCTCCCAATTATCAAAAGTCTGATCAACTTTAGAGAGAACGTAGCACAACCTCGTAATTATTGTCAAAATGGCCTTCATCAACTTTACATCCATTGTTCTTCTTACTTTGACCGCATTTGTTTTAATGGGAAACTGTATAGTTTTGATTCAATTCTGTTACATATGATTATAGCCCTATAATCAAATAAAGTTATTTGTGCCCTATATCCCTTTTTACATTTACCGATTGCTCTTTGCCACACGTTCTAATTCATCTTTTTTCTTGATAGCATATGAATTACTACTCCCTTTAGCGGCATTAATCAATTCTTCAGCAAGACATTCGGCGACACTCTTAACATTTCGGAAGGCAGCCTCGCGAGCACCAATCGTGAGAAGTGCAATAGCCTGATTTACGCGACGAAGAGGTGAAACATCAACGGCCTGACGACGCACGGTACCAGCAGATCCAATACGAGTGCTATCTTCTCGTGGTCCACAATTTACTATGGCATCAACAGCTACTTGAATCGGATTTTGATCAGACATTATGTGAATCTAATTGGATAAGTAAACCTTCGTTAAAGGATTGTAGACATACAATTTCAAATGCGTGGGCAACAATCCTCACTGCCATTAGTTTTTTTCCGTTGTTTCGTCCATTCATCATAAGGGAGTTTGTTAAACGCTCAATTATAGGACATTGGGCTTTTCGAAAGCGTTTCTGTGCATATCGACCTGCCGAGTGTGAAATATAAACAGGAGAGCGAATCTGGATGTAATCACTGCGAAAATGTTTCAGCTAGTATCCGAGGTATATAATTAATGTTTTCTTTGCTTGAAAAACTTTCCACATCGTAATCATAAATGGTAAGTCATAACATACGTTAAGGAAATATCTCGAATCTCAACATCTTCGTAACTCCATTTGTTGAAAAGCTTTACCGCACCAATTTCTGATATGGCTTCCTTTGGTAATATCTGATATCCAGATATGGACTCGACTTCAATTTCTCCGGCAGAGTCAGACATGTTGGAAAGGCTGATTTATCGTTTGGTCGATTATTTTCAAATTTTATGGGATTTGACTTTTCGTGTATTTTGGGAGCTAGGCCTAAATAGTCCTAGGGCAGGGCTAAGAATTTGAAAAGCCCTCGGCACATGACATGGAGACAAAACCTCAGACTTTCGATCTCCACACCCCGGCCAGGTCAACTCAGAGAACTTTAAGATACAACCACTTTCAAAAGAATCAATATGGGTATGTTAACTTGCTAGTTCAACCATTTACCTGTTGTGTCAGATACTCTCTGTCGCGCTTCTCCTAGAAGGCATCATCTTGTATTCTCTAATTTTAACTAACAATTAATGTAGCACCAGCAAATACTGGAGCCAAGAAGCAAAAAAAGAAGGTAAGAGATATTCAATTTTGGACCTTTTAAACATGCTAACGTGTTCGAAGTGGTCTAAAGGAAAGGGTATTTTACAACTTATCCACAATCATTTTATACCTGATCTTAATCAAAATCATAGTTAAGGACAAGGCACAACACGCCGTCATTCTTGATAAAGTTACCTCTGATAAACTTTACAAAGATGTACAGTCATATCGTCTTGTAACTGTCGCAACACTAGTTGATCGATTAAAAATTAATGGATCACTTGCGCGGAAATGTTTAAAAGACTTGGAGCAAAAAGGACAAATAAAGAAAATTGTTGGACATAGCAAGTTACAAATATACAGTAATATTTACTACAAAAACGAAAATTTTATGCTAACTTCTTCCTAGCCCGTGCTGTGACGGCAGCAGAATAAGTTTGGGTATCTCCATTTATTCTCTTAAAATATTTTACTGTCAGCAATATCCAAAATTTTGATACAAATTTGATGAGGGGTAAATTCAAGGCCGGCTGTAAGTTACATCAGGCACTAAACCATGCTGTCATACCGATTCTTTAGTTCTTGAAATGCTTTAGATGTTGGAGGACAAGATAAAACATCAAAATATCTTAGTTTTCACGGGTAGAACATGGCCTGAGCAATAACTAAATTTATTCTTTATTTTCTCCACCAAATGACATTCTACGGTCGAATTTATGTAACATAAATGAATACAGACAGAATAGCTCATGAAAATACAAGAACATTCAAAAATACAACTAAGTATGGTAATGTTATAACCAATAATGAATTACTTTACTTTATATATTGAAATAACTCTGGTCATAGCATCAGTGAATAAAAGCTAATCTAAGAAGAAGTTAGATCCCTTTATTGCGGTAAACTCAACAAGGATTTGCAACATTCAAATGAGAGATAACTCAATCGTTTTGAATTATAAAACCCATTTATAATGCAATATATATCGTTTTATACGCAATTTTCAAATGAAATTAAATTTATATTAAAATAATTTTACTAATATATGTGCAGCCTGTTCTGCCCAAGTAACTATGGTACGGCTCGAAGTCTTGTAGTCAACTTTTATTTTTAATGTATTCTTTTCTTCCTTTGGAGACTAAATTTTGGATAATGACCCATCAGGATTTGGATTTAAATTTAGTGTTCGAAAGTATCTGAATATAACTCTTAGCTGACTAGGAATTGAGGCAACCTGTTGACGTAAGCATGTCACATGATGCTGATTAGTCATAATATATTGTATATATGACGTAGATAGAAGAAGAGGAGAGGGATAACTTTAATTGATTAAATCCAACAATCGCCTCCACGAACCCTTACTTTTCTCAACCCTTCTCTACTATGATTTTTTTTATTTTTATGTGACGTCAAGGAAAGAAAAATCTATATAATTCAAATAGATATCATTGTAAATAGTGGAGAGATAATTAAATTTACAGCAGTATTATAATTATATTATAATTAGGGAAATGAATTTTGCCCCTCCAAGAAAATTAAATGCCCCTCCCTCACCCCACTTTGCACAAATCTGGACCTTTTAGATTCAATGATTGGCGCGTTTCAGCTTTCAACCAATCCAAGCTAACCACTTCTTACTCAACTACTATTAAAATAATTAAATCGTGTCATAACTCTGTCACAGCCCCCATATCGACAAATCGACCTTTCATAATTTTTGGCGCGTCACTTTAAATCTACTCATACCCCTGCTAGCATAACCCAAGATGGAAAAATCGAACCGCAGGCCTGTCTCGAAAGCTCTAACTCAACTTAATCCCTGATCAAGATTGCCATGGCAACTGTAATTGACGATTGCAAATACTGAATACTGTTCATCTACACGAGCAATCCTAAACTTTACGATTTTAAAATTCAAGATTGACGGTTGTTCAGTCAGAAAATTTTTATTTAAAATCTCCAAAATGCAGAAAAATAATTCATGGGCATATCGGAAGATGACGAGGAGGCCTAATCGCATTTTACTCTATTCTCTGAATCAGAGACCCAAAGATCGCTATTGTCACGCTAGTCAGTATAATCAAACTTGACAATTAGAACTGATATATATATTTTAAAATCTATAGGGTTATTTTCTGAAGATATGCTTCTAAAATGGTTGATCTGACTTATCTTGCTGTCGCTAACTGCAAAACAGGCGACGGCGAGACTTATCGATGCCAAAATAATTGTATCAAGACTGATGTAACGACAAATCCAAAAATAAATAAAACATCTCTGCAAAACTTAAATGGAAATCCATAATGTTCAAGTACGACAGAATTGTAATAGGGAATCCAGTTCCAGATTTCGATCTGATTATCCGAACTAGCTCACAGAGAAGCCCGACCTTGAGCCTCCCATGAGACATGTCGCGTTAAATAACAATATGTATAATTTTGCCGTGTAGGACCCTTGAATCCATATTTCTTGGGAAGTTCTTTTTCACTTAGCTGAAAAAAACCGAGTTATCATGCAAACACAGTGCCGACTAAGTCTCACGGGTAAGGATAGGGATTCCAATAAACAGAATGAAATCCTTTCTTTTTTATTCCCCAACAACAAGAGAGAGAGTTGTTAGGCACTATTACTTTGAGATACACAATAGAACATGATGCACTCAGACTAACGATTGTGACAATCTTGGTAGAAGTAGGCCAGAACTCAATCTCAATTCTAAATCCAACCTAGAATGCAAAGATCTCATTACCTACACTGCTAAAACGCAACTGAGTAGGTACTTCATAGTAATTATCTTCGAAATAAGAGCTATGATGAACTAGAATTTATATTTCAAGTCTGTTGATGAGATCAAATTCCTTGTTTAAAATAGGGTATTTAGAGAAAAGTTTTTGCGGTCAGCAAAATTAGTGCTGTTTCTTTCAGTAACTATTAATAAGACATCTTTTTAGGCCCCGAAATATTACTAATTAAACCAACACATAACTTCACCAAATTATCTGTCTCATCGACATCTTCAGTAGAAAGGACTGGCGGATGTTGTAAAGGTGAGAGCATACGCAGGTTATATTGGCTTGAGGCTTTAATATGAACAACTAAGTACTCTTTAATTGTATGCTGAATGCTTATATTAGATAACTACAAAGATCTAAGAGTTACGAAGAGCTGGTGCTATATATACACAGATGAGTTGGTAATACCATCCCTAACAATCCTAAGTTTGATTCATAGAAAGTTCTAGTAATCCATCCTCTCTACCATAACATCTAAACACTTTCTATTGAGAATTCTGTTTGTTTCTAGTCATGGCTGATGGGCTTAACTAGACGATTCTATCGTTATAACGGAACCCAGTGCTTGCTACCCTTGTCTCTTAGCCTCGGCTAATCCCCAGCACAACAGCGGACGACGTTCTCTTTTCTTTGATGTGACGTTGCCACGGCCCAATGTGTAGCCAACTTGACGCAAAGGATAATTTTAATGGATTAGGAATTTCCTAGTTATTACCAAGTAAATGAGCGACGATGAGGATAAACCAATGAAAGTTATGAAATTGTATGGAAGATTTATTGTGTATATTTTCGCCTAATGATCCAGGCTTAGAATATTATAAGAGTTTACTAGCTCTGCACTAGCAGGTTACGATCCCTGAAGCGAGAAATACCCCAATTAGACCCACCTCCATTTTCTACCGTGACCATAGGGTAATTTCTTCACTAACTAAAGTTTTATAATAATCCTGCAGGGATTGGAAAGAAGCCGTTTGAGATTGGGACCTAATGTTTGTAAACATCCCGGATTGTTTCGTTTCATGTCTAGTTCAGTAAGATATATAAAATTTCCTTTAACTCTCTAGAATAGTAATATAGAAAAAATATAACAATTCCTACTCACACCCTTACTTCCTTTGCCTTTCCATTGTAAACCAGGCAGTCATTCTATTAGCACAATTTTAATAGGTTATGAGTGTTACGGGCTAAGCCCGATTGGTAATAGACTGGGAGCTGGACTACCAGCCGTCACGTGAGATAATTTGCTACGTCAACAAAAGGACTGGCCCAAGGCCAACGCGAGCAAGTCAGATCATTCAAGACAAGTGTATCCGAAATTGGATTGACTTTGTTGAACATGCTGGATCACTCAAATGAGTGCGTCCCAATTAGGAATACTATTCCCTGACGGAATCACTAGCCCTTTTCCAGTAATTTATATAGATGTATTTTTTCATTCCTTTGTAGCCTCATAGAAAAATATAACTTACATTTGGCATGGCTTTCGTGCTTGACCGACTTTGGCTCTCGCCTTTTAACAGTGAGAACCGGTAGCATCAGAGATATTGAGTAGGCGCATACTGAATCTTTTTTTAAAAAAAAAGGCAGAATATGATAAGGAAGCACTTTTTGATATTCCTATCTTAAGCCAAGACTCGCATGAGAGATGGTTCAGAAAAATGAGAATCAGATTACGTGCAAGGGGAGTCATACATGTGATTGACCAGTCATAAAAAGAATTTGCTTGCATTAGTACTCCAGGAACAAGTAATGTTGACAAGATCACAGAAAAAGTAAGAGAGTTGAGAATTGACGACCAATCACGTTCGGGCCGCCTCAACATCAATAGAAAGGCTCGCTTCATAAAGGATGATGCGACGGCTGTCTCTATATTAATGAGCCGTCTTAATGAGGATGACGAAGCGCTCATTGACTAATACCCAACGGCAAAGTCTTTTTGGAGCCATATATCGGCAAAATACTCAAAAACAAGTCCCATGACGGCAAATAAAAATTTGACAGCCATCCAGACGTTTGACTTCAGTCAATACGGATCGATAGTTCTAGCTTGGGACAAACTCAAAGAATTTCGAAGAAAATTAGGAGTAGCCAACCCCCGATATGCGGAATGCATATAGTGATGCGGCGTTATTTTTAGTACTAACCCGATCGTTGCCCGAAGAATATACTTCCACGATCGATAGCCTCGATGTTCAGACCGTTCTCACTGTAGATGAGAAGTTAAAGCATCTTGAAATGAAAGAACTGCGGTTAAAGGCTTCAGTTGATAATGCACATGCTTCTTTCAAACAGAAAAAGAAAAATTTTGTTCCTATTCAGCACCGAAAAGACTATTCTTCTTCATCTGATGGCGTTAAGTCTGACTCTTCAAAATGTATTTCGTGTGGTGAAGAAAAACATTGGCTTCGTCACTGCCCACGTTTGCCTGAAGCGTGGAAGTTTATCAGAGGAGTGAAAGACAGAGAAAGAATTAAACCACAGAGGTCATCAAAATCCACTCCTAATTATCGGAATAGTTCAAAGTCTAAAAATACTCGGTCCTCTAGAACAAAAAAGTATAAAAGTAATGGCTATGTTATTCAAGAAGAATTGCCTAATTCTGAGTTCCCGTCAGAATCAGGAACAGAAGATGATACCGACGAGGTATGTGCACTCTCCAAAGAACAAATCAAATGTGTTCCTCCATCTTCATGGTCATCAGACACTGCTTGTACCTCTCATATGTCTGACAAAATTCACTTCTTTAGTGACCTCATTCCCATAAAACGACGCACTAAACGGGTTGGTGGGGGAGTGATGTATGCTGAGTTTAAAAGATCTGCAATGCTTGTCTGTGAAGATGGCTCGTCAACTATTCTTCCTAACACATTATGTGTTCCGGGCCTTGGTGTTAACTTATTATTCGCCAGACGTATGTGTGATGCTGGTTTAAGGGGACATTTTGATAGAGACATGATGTATTTTAAGTTAGATAGTAAAATCATGATTCAAGCAAAAATCAATAAAGGACTTTATGTTGTGAACCATGAATCAAAAATGTTGGAAAATTTGGTCCTCGAGAAACTTGCTTACACTGCACTTGCGGTTGTTGACGCTATTTCTACAGTTCATGAAAAACCTCTAATTTCAATGCCATCATCTATGTCAAAAGGTGATCATTCTAATACTAAAAAACTTTCTATCGAAGAGATAGGTCAATCTGAGTAGTAAAGGTATATATTATGGCATCGGCGATTTGCTCATCCCGGAAAAGAAAAATTACGTATCCTCCATAAAGTTACTATTCTTCGCGAAGCTATCAAAATTCCAAAGCCCAAAGAAATTTGCGAAGTCTGCCAATTGACTAAAATGACGAATAGGATCCCTAATATATTATCAGATCACAAAAGTTCTCGTTTCTCATTGATTCAATTGGACGTTACCGGACCATCTCCCAAATCTCTCCGGGGATATTGCTACTTCCTACTAATAATTGATAGTTTTACCAGAAAGAATTGGGTACTTCTACTCAAACAGAAAAGTGATGCACCCTCAAGTCTTAGAGCATTCAAGGCTGCTGTTGAGAACGAAACGAGCGAAAAGATTAGAGCTGTGCGCTCTGATAATGCTCCTAAGTTGCTCCTTGCTATAGAGACCTAGAGAAAAGAACACGGAGTTGAATTACAGTCGACAGTTATAGCATCATCACATCAAAACGGAGTGACTGAGAGAAATATTCGGACCGCGGAAGCTGATATGCGCTTTATATTAAAAGAAGCAAATCTACTTTTGGAATTCTGGGATGAAGCAGTAGTAAAGCACAGCCTTTAACTTGGCAAGTTCAAGTAGTTAGAGCGGACCACAACCACGAGGCTTTTGATCATCCTTCAGCACATTTCAAAGGAAGGAAGTTGACAGTGGAAGAGCGTCAGACTGTTCTTTCTTTAAGTCAGGCTAGTGTGACGCCATGTCGCATTCTAACGTTGCTACGTCAGCAAAATGCTGAAATGTGCGCGATGACACAGGATGTATTTAACGTGCATCAGTCGCAGCGAACAACCATGCTTGCTAGGCGAACTCCTCTACAAGCCCTGCTTGACAGCCTTACAAACACGCCAAATTCTGTGTATTATGTTCAGGTGGATCGTGATACTCAGCAACTGTCATATCTTTGTATTTTGTCGGATTCTGCAAAGAAAATTTGTAAATTGTATAGTCGTGGCAAAATCTGGCTCCTGGACGTAACATACAAGACAAATCATTGTGGACTTCCTTTACTGCATATGATAGGGGTTACTGCAACAAACAACACGATAACGTTTTGTTATTTTTTTTCTTATGGGAGAGACGACTACCAACTATCGGTGGGCAGTAAGCAGACTTCAAGAGGTATTTCGATAGGTCAACAACAACATGTCTTTGTGACGGATCGAGAGCTGGCTCTAATGACTGCACTGTCAGATATATTTCCGGATGCCAACGCGGTGCTTTGCCGTTGGCATATAAGCAAAAACATTTTCTCGAAGCAAAGAATAGTTTTCCAGACGCAAGAACTCTTCAAGGAGTTTATCAAAACTAGGCACGTGCTGGTGAACTCTACAAGCGAAGTAGAGTGTAATGAAAACTTGATTAAAATCCAGGAGAAAACACTTGTACATGTGATGCATTACCTTGAAATAATATAGCTCATTTATATGGAAAAGTTTGTCAACGCGTGGATGCATAATGTCCTTCACCTCAGATACACCTCGGCTTCGTGCGTGGAAAGTGCACACGCTGTGCTAAAAAAATGGATTGCAGTCTGAACAGGTAATGTCGTCACGTTCTTTGCGCTCTTTACGATGCGTTTATATTACTGGCTTACACTAACCAGGTAATCTGTTGGCTGTAGGAGCGGCAATTAAGCTCGCCTGCGATGGGCAGCTTGCTTCCATTTGTCACCAGAACGCTAAAGAGCGAGCCATTGCGGTGACGCAGCTTGGCCCAATTTTTGCAGCAGTCATGGGTAGAGTCTCAGTGGTAAGTCTGCCCGGTGCTTACAAACAGTATAAACTGCATAATAGAGCCAAGGCTACGTACCATTGTCTTATAATATCAACATTTGGTTATCCCTGCGCACATTACTTTCGTTCGCGCGGAAACCAGCCTCTGAGTGTTCACGATTTTGATCAATGTTGGTGATTACAGCTACCTGTGCCTATAGTCGAAATCGGCAAACCTGTATCAATAGTATATTCATTAAAGAGGATACATGAAGATTATGAGAACGAGCCGTCTTCTCACCGAAAGCGAATGATGCTCCAGCATGTCCTTGCCTTTCCAAGTGCACAAGTACTTGACCCAGTAAGAATTTCAGAGCGCGGTAGGCCATCTGGCTCAACGCAAAGGTTTTTTTCGGAGTTTGAGTACGTTGCCGCAATGGTAGAAGTTCCTTTGAGTAGAAAATGTAGAAAATGTAGAATCAGTCAAGGAACAGGCCATAACGCGCGGACTTGCCGGCTGCTTACAACACATCCCGTAGGTTCTACTGCTATAGAAGATACCCTATCATCATTATAGAATACTATAAAGGATACTTTTTTGTATCGCGATATATTTTATTGTCATGTAGAAATTCAATATCGTCATTAATAATTGATAAGATTGTTGAATTTTGACAGCAGGATACTGGTCTTACTACAACTTCAAGTTCGCTTATTAAACGCTAAGCCATATCAAGACTAGGGTCAGTGATGTAAATGTATATTAACTGGGAACTTCCCTTTTCTAATCTTTGATATAGTTAGCACAATTAGTAATATAATATGCTTCCAGAAAGTATGGTTTTAAAAGGTTATGTCCCCGGTTGCATAATTACATAATTGTTGATACCAGAAGCAAATCTCTAAGCAAATCCCTAAGCAAATCCCTAAGCAAATCCCTAAGCAAATCCCTAAGCAAATCCCTAAGCAAATCCCTAAGCAAATCAAGGAAGTCACATACGCTCTATTCGCGACATTCACATCAGGCTTTAATCTTATATAT
>QVIK01000727.1:0-25822 GCA_003957845.1 Oidium heveae | reverse complement strand
AGATTAGCGGCTAATCTAAATCCGACAAATGCTGTTGTAAATGAAGTCGTTAACTCGACTCTACGCTGTCCATCACATCATGAAGATGGAACTACAATTAATATTGAAGATGAAGATTTAGTACAGTCAGCTACAATTAGAAATTCACCTTCAGAAAGTTTAATTTCCACTAGAAGGCAGCGTTTATGTAGCGGATGCGGTCAACCCGGACATACTTTTCGTACATGTGGTAGACGAAGAGTTAGAGTTATCAGTAATTAGTGGGTTTCTAATCAGAATGACCGTTATAATAAAGAAAGGTATATGGGGAGGAAGAGGTCACAGTGGTATAGGTGGAGGAAAAGAGGTGACAGAGGTATATGTGGAGGAAGAGAGGGGACAGTGGTATATGTGGAGGAAGAGAGGTGACAGTGGTATATGTGGAGGAAAAGAGGTCACAGTGGTATATGTGGAGGAAGAGAGGTGACAGTGGTATATGTGGAAGAAAAGAGGTCACAGTGGTATATGTGGAGGAAGTTGCTAACTTGTTATTTGATTCATAGTAAATGCGCAAAAGCTGTTTGTTTACTCTTGTAGCATGCCTATTTTCAGTTGCTATGACAATAAGGCGAAAAGCGGATCTTGCAACTATTACATCATCAAGAAATTATTACATAATGTGAAAACTGGGGGCAACTGGCGAAATCGGCCGTTTAATTGGCCTTTTTAGGCAGGGTTCATTGAGCAGCAATTTGCAGGGCTCACTGGTTAGCAATTACCGTAAATTGCATTAGCCTTCTCAGTCAGTACTTACTAAGCGGATATTTACAGGGATCGTAGACTAGCAATTACTGTAAATTTTACGCTTTAGAATTCTTACGTCATCCTCCGAAATGGCTATATTGGCGATTAATATTTTGAAACCCTAGCTCAAATAAGCCACTTATACCGTCGAATTTCCTTTGAAACCCCTGTAATTTCCTCCACACTGAACTTTTGACATTGTGTAATAATTTCCTTGCATTTAATTGGAACAGAAGCTATACTTCCCTGTCATATTGGCATGGCAACTGCTACAGGGTCTCTGACAATTAAATCCGCTTCGGTAAGCACAGTAAGTAAATAAACAAATCCAGCTCCATACTTCCGAACCTAAATTCATCAGAACAATGCATTCTACCACAAACTTCATTACGATCTAACTTTCAATAATTTAGAGTAATTTGAAGCTTTAACTTGTGCATTCTATCAATTAACATACTAGTAGTGTATTATAATAATATTTTAATATCCGCTCACAAGCTGCAGATTGCATTAAAAATTAATTGAAAATTGAAAATGTCTATTTCAACAATGTATCCCATTACTACTCGACCTTTCTACCATTAGGATTTTTAGTTATCCATTTGGTACTGCAGCTGCTCCAAGACTCAGAGAACTCAATCCTTGTCGGCGCATTCCAAACTTTTAGGAAATCCTCCATAAATTCGTTTGAGAAATCTGCATCTAGTGTTACAAATCCGGTAAATAAAGCATATGCAATTTAGATATAAGATGGTATTTAATATTCAAACTATGGAGACCTAATCTGAAGGAAATTCACGTATTTATATACATTATAAGACAATCGATCATTTACCATCCATAAGCCATCGATATATCTCTTGAAGTTTCCATTGAGTACTTAACCTGTAGATCTTTCTGTTGACTAATTCGTATTCACTGCGGTCCTAGGAGGTTCCATTGAATTGCGTCGAGGATTACTCTTCATATTGCCCCTTGGTGTATATTTATAGTTACGCTAGGTCGCTACGGAATATTCTAGCGAGCTCTAGTATACCNGTCCTAGGAGGTTCCATTGAATTGCGTCGAGGATTACTCTTCATATTGCCCCTTGGTGTATATTTATAGTTACGCTAGGTCGCTACGGAATATTCTAGCGAGCTCTAGTATACCAGGAAATAACCGAGAGCCACGTGATAAAGGAATTAGCTCAGCCTGCGCTGTAAAGCGTAGGCTACAGGGATTTATCGGCTAACTAGCCGTAACATCTAGTTCTTTGCTAAGATATGACTTGATAGCCATCTTAATGTGCCAAGAACAAAGTATATTCTTCGAACAAGGAAAATTTTTATCAATAGCATTCAACATGGCTATCTCTCTATCGGTGACAATGACTGCAGGCTCTGGTATGTTTTACTATTAACAACGTCGGTCAAACCCCCCCAGTTAAATTGACTACTCCAAATGAAGATCTTTAGATCTATGACTGGCGTGGTAGCCCCTTGTCCACGTCCTTGTGCCATTTTTGCAAGGAGTGTTTGGTTACTGGCTCCAAGCGTGCTCTTGAGCTCCACAAAGAGCTTGGTATTCACGAAAAAAATAAAAATAAAAATAAAAATAAATTGAGCAGTCGTGAACATTCTTTGGCTAAAGACCTCTAGGATCAGTTAATTAAACGCGCTCTTACCTTAACAGCGGTGGTAAAACCAGTCTGTTGCTGTGAAACAAACTCAAGTTTTATTCAGGTGCTAAGCAAATTCCCTCGAGTTGCACTCCCATTAAAATTCTTATTCGTCCATGATATAGTTAATGATTATATTTTCTTATCACATATCAATATTATGCGTATTCTCATATCACCTTAAAGCTTTTAATCGTGGATAGTATTAGAACTCTAAATCAAGCTTAAGTAACAACGACTTTGTATTTCAAATTGGTCTTTTTCATTGCGTATCATAATGATCTACCCTGATGGGTATATGGCTGGGTAAACAGTTGGTATTCGCTCTAGGCGCTCTTTACTGGTATAAGGAAGACATTTTATGAAGAATAGTTTCAGTGTCTCAGTTGTGTTTCATTGTGTTGGTGATTCCGAAACACAAATATACGTTGGCACTGTAGTAGTTTTTATATAAGATCAGAGGATGATTTACAACTACAGAAAACTATCAAGTGTTTATTTTTTCTCTTTTTTGGCAAAAAAATAACTTTGTCAGCGTGCTGTATCTTAATCCATTGGAGCTCAATAAGAACTTCCATTATTCAGTTCGCATCCATGAAATATAAGGTCATTTTACTCTTGATGACGTCTAAAGACCCATATGCATCATGTCAGCTTCAAGACAGCATAGAACTCTCGACTTCTTCAAGGATATAATTTTCTAAAAATTATGAAAGGTCCATTATGTCTCTTCACATCGATTGATATTATCTGAAGAACTATCAAACAATTTTGATGATAATTATCTTCAAATTTTCAAATTTTCAAAATAATTTGTTAAAAATCCTTGTCGTTTGTCGAAGTTTTTCTTCAAACATCAAACATGAAAATTCATGTTTGCACTGTAAGCCACCCGAATTAAAATACTGTTTGTATGATTAAAAACTAATGGAAGCTCAGTATTGCCGTGGAGTCTTCTATGAATACCCAGAGTCAACGCGGTATTGCTACGCCTATAAGGCATCATCAGTAATGCCCGTTGACATAGTCGAATACGATTTCGACTACAGTGGAAGCGCATCAAAAGCATCCACTGCTGGGCCCATCTTCGATGACGCTGTCGAAGACCACAGCAAGAACAAAAGGTCTCTTACATCCCTCCATATCGATTGATATTATCTATAAAACTATCAAACAAGTTTGATCATAATTATCTTCAAATTTTCAAATTTTCAAAATAATTTGTTAAAAATCCTTGTCGTTTGTCGAAGTTTTTCTTCAAACATCAAACATGAAAATTCATGTTTGCACTGTAAGCCACCCGAATTAAAATACTGTTTGTATGATTAAAAACTAATGGAAGCTCAGTATTGCCGTGGAGTCTTCTATGAATACCCAGAGTCAACGCGGTATTGCTACGCCTGTAAGGCATCATCAGTAATGCCCGTTGACATTGTCGAATACGATTTCGACTACAGTGGAAGCGCATCAAAAGCATCCACTGCTGGGCCCATCTTCGATGGCGCTGTCGAAGACCACGGCAAAAAGTCTTCACATCGCTCGGGAGCAATGCCGAAGTAAGTAATACTCGAGTCTTATTTAGTTTTAACAAATTTGACGCATGACACAGGAAAAAGTCCAGCCGTAAGGCTCCTGCGAAAAAGGGAAAGAAACCAATAACGCTGGGTAGTGTGTCTGGGCGATTTTTCACGCAAGATTCTATTTGCACGAATTTTCTTGACCGCTACTTACAAAAGAAGCTTGATACCCCTATCCAATTTTCAATATTATATTAGGGCAGCACGTCACCTCCTGAAGTAGTTTAATCTTAAAATCAAGAGCGCTATCCAATCGATACATAATCAAGACATGTAAATATATTACGTAACATAGATCCAACCGTAGAATTAGGATTTATCCTTTTAGCTGTATGACTTGGAGTCACGTTAGAATAAAGACTCTGAAACTATGCTGTATTTAATCTTAAACACGAAGATAACCATGGGAAGTACACAGCAAACTTAATCCAATTTCGTTTGATATAAATCTTGAATTTTGAGACGAGAGCAATAAGTCGTTATTCATTGAGTGAAACAATTGTTATATATTGTTATGCTTTTCTTGAAAACTTTGAGACAAGAAAGCCACATGGCACTGCTGGTATGGGTACAAAAGACTTACCGCTCTATAGACTCATCAATATGTAAAAAGGAAAATAATGAAAAAGAAAATATGAAATTTTTAATTTTTAATTTTTCTTCTTGGGTTGTTTTTTTTATTAGTTTCGCATTCCCCATGAATCTGGCACAAGGAAGGGGAGATCTAAAAGTATGGGTTGAACTAACCATACTACCCCTAAATACTATATATGCTACCCCTATCAAATTCCTGATTTTTAATTGGCTGGATCTATCTTAGCTTCTGCAGTGTTGCCTAGGACAACAAGAAGAATGAGACACGTAGGTTACTATATTATGATTCAATATTTACAGCATCGACACTTGTGATTGTTGAATTTATAGCGATAAACTAAAGTATCTTAATTAATTATCTGGGAATCAGTCCTAGTCGTTTGACCACGATATAGGTAAAAGAGGATTGAGTTTATAGATAGGTATTTAATATAGGTTAAAGAAGAGGTTTTGATAAGGTAAATTTTAATAGAGTAAGTTTTGTATTTTATTCAATTGTAAGAAGTATATTTTAATTTCTTTATCTATTATATATCAACAAGCATTCTACCGGATACTTATACACAAAACTGTTAGGAGCCATTGTACCAAAAACACGTTACGTCACTTTGATCAATCTCGATACAATTAAGCGCAGCTCGATTGTGTGCAGCTCGATTGTATGCAGCTCGATTGAGTGCAGTTCGATTGAGTGCAGTTCGATTGAGTGCAGCTCGACTACATGCACCTCGACATTCCAACAGTGATAACCATTATATTGAATCAGCTTTTGACACACTGTAAACAATCCACATCTAAATACCCTCTAAAAACAGTAAGAAATCCAAATCACCAACTTCTGCACGAATTGCAATGATCCTTGACTTAATTTGCGTTCACAGCTCATTTACCTTAAGATGACCCTATCAAATCCTCCAAACCAGCGCGTAGATACATTCTTGCATCTGATAGATTTGGTAAACTGACGACAAGGGCAGCAATTCGTAAAACAGGTAGTCGAAAAGTGGACTGTTAATGGCGAGCCAATCTCAAGTTAACAAACAATGGCTGGGAATTTGAAGTTGATCCCAGCGCCCAATACAATCATGGGCCCTCAGAATCCCAACTTACTCATCCTATCCTCTGGCGTCGTAATGATAGTGTAAAAAAAAAATCATGACCTGACAGCATCAAAAGTTGATGCTAAACAAATCCTAACTACTTTTCGTGAACAAGAGGTCACAATTCTTGACTGTGATGTCTGGAATGAGCGGCAGATATAGAGGACCGAGAGATTAAACAGTTTAAGCCCCTCAGAGGCATTACTCGAAGCTCCTCAAAACTACGGTCTTGCTTCTGGTGAGAAATATCAATTTAAGGTCGAAACTCGAATTGTTGATGGTAAAGGACTCAGATATTTCTCGCATGAGAAAAAACTTATTATCATCATTTTTGAGTGTAATAATTGTGTTTTACTTCACTTTGTAGCTTGAATGGTGTTGTAATGCTAGTTTAATATTGAAGATAACAACTTTTAGCAGTAAATAAACAGATTACATGGGCTACAAATAGACAAAGCGGGGGTCACGGGCTAGCGAGCCAATTAAAATAAGGAAATTTGATAGAGGTAGAATGGTTAGTTGAACCTAAAAATAAAGCCAAACTCTGACTAACGACAACCTTCTGCCACAGGCCATTCCAACATTTTCTCAGTCAACCAAAAGCTTAACGATAGTATTGCCGAAATTGATTACCGTTTCAAAGCTTTGGAAAAAAGAATCAAATTGAACTGTATTAATACAAGAGCACGTATCGGTAAGATGGAACAGCGCCTGGACCATAGAAATGATGAAAATGTTAATATGGAAAAATTCTCCTACAGATCAAGGTGTCATTGAAGTCTTGAACTCAAAATGATGGAACTATTAAAGAAATCAAATGTGAAAAACAAGCTCGTGTTAAAACATTAGTGGCGGTTGGTCGTAGCGAATAGTGAGGTTTTTTAAAAAACTTACTCAAATTCAAAACGCACAACAAATGACATTTATTCCCTATCACCTTTAGACTAAAAGACTCACTATGGATATGAGTGGAGACTTCTATACCGTTCGCGTCTAGTCAATTGGGAAGAGTCCAACATGGGTACAACTACTAGAGGCGATATTTACCACAATGCAACGTTTAAACGTTCTGCATAGCCCGTTAACAAAGTTCTCTCTGCTAACAACCTAAAACAATGAATTCCCGCACACCTTTGCGTGGCGTTTACGCGATAACTTCTACTAATTCTCAGGACAAGACAGAGAATCAGACACAACCAGAAAACTCTTAAAAGAGCTAATTATAACCCACTTACCACGTGCTTGGACTCTTGTCTTTTCTCATACCTAAAATCTCAGACAACTACGAGTCAATTGTATGGTAGTTCAAATTTCAGCTCATGTGACCAAATGGCCAAATAAAATTGGTACACTTGAGCAATCAAATCTCGAGACCGATAATCTGCTCCTCCATTCTTTAGAAACACCCTCTTTTAAAGCCCTGGAAAATCCTTCAGAAGATGCTTTCGCTACAAGAGATGGAAACTATTATAATTATAGAAAAAAAGACTACTGGGCTGTGATGGGCTAACAATTAAAGTTAACAAGAAGGATGATGGCCAAAATACTGTTAATTTTCTCTATGACTAAATACCTGTCTATGAAGTAGTTATTAAATACATTGTGATCTAACAACTACAAAGCCCCACGATCAATAAAATAACAAACGATTTCCTAACGCTAGCATGAAGTCGAATAATGGTAAATTTTTCGGTAAGTAAGAAAATTTGAAATCCAAACTTGCGAAACTATGGAACTACAAACAACAGTCATTCAAAAAACAAAAATAATAATAAAACCCATCTTATCAGGTCAGAAGATTTCAACGATGATCAATTATACCCTCTATCATTATTAGAAGATGATAATTTCACCAATGACTTGAATAAACTAATTGAAGACGTGGAACAAGATGACAGCAATGAATGACAGTTCCTAACGCCTATTTTATGGCCGAGGGCACTAACTTGTATCACCAAAACTTCCCAAAAGAACCTGCACGAGAAGGTTTTGGAAGACTGCACAATATTTTTATTTCACGCCTCTCATTATCTCCTTAAACAAAGTTCTTAAATTTCTTCTACTACGGCTCTTCAGTCTGCTACATTTCTTCGTCCCCCGCTCACAAGCTATTTCCTTACAAATTATTAAACCGATATAACGGAATAAATTGGTTCCCAGCTTATTCATGAGACGGACATCTCACACAAAGCTTGTGGTACGTTAAAAACAGATTGCTTACTCATGATTAATATAACCTAAAAACCGCAGTAGGTAATTAAATTAAATTAAATCATAACGAGCTGAGGGCAGCTCTAGATGGGAAAAGGAATAGTTCAGGATCCTAAATATTACAACCCCATATGCATGACATCACCTACACGATAAACCATATTTAACCCTCGGTAAGTCCATGCTAAAATAACCGAATACAGAGATACAAGACATGCATACTTTATTTAGAATTATGTATACTATCATGTACTATGTATCATGTATCATGTATACTAGTACGAGCAACGTTACAAAGGATAACCACCATCAAAGCCACACAAAAGTTTAGGAGCTATGGGATAAATGATAATCAGATATTTATAGAATTGTGTGACCGGCTTAAATAGAAGGGAGATGAAAAATCTTACGGCTTCTACGATATACAAGATATATTCCAGAAACACGAGACACCTCGTCAAATAACGTCAAATCTAACTATTATATTTTACAATCTTAACTAGGGGCTGGCACCCTCGGAAAAGAGGACATACTATTGGTAGGGTGCCGGTGGCTATGCCACGGCAAGGCGAGCAATATTATCTGCGGACCTTACTGACTGTGAAGACTGGAGCAACTTCATACAAGAACCTATATACCGTAGACGGTATTTCATATGACTGTCCTTCTGCTGCCTGCGGCGCTATTGGATTTATATTTGATGATTCTGAATGGGTTGAGTTGTTTAATGAAACAAAAGATTCTTCTACGGCGGCGTCTCTCTGACAAACTTTCTCCTCAGCATTGGCATTGGCATTGGAATACTCCACTGTCATAAATCCACAAGCCATTTGGGATAAATTCAAACTAAGTTTTACTGACGACTATCTCTGGAGACTTTGGAACTTAAATGACAATATTTAAGCCCCACCATCAGATTTGAGTGAAGAGCAGTGTCATTTTAATTTTGGGGTCTGGCTGCTTCAGAAAAAACCAAAGAATCTAAACTTGGATTGGGCAGATGTCTGGATGAGTGGCCCTACTCATATTTGGGTTAGACAAGAGTCAAATGTTTTCATTACTAATGAACAAAGATGCGATCATCATGAGGAGCTGGTACTCTTCGATCAATCAATTCAATCATTTTCTTCTTGTCAAAGGTATGCTTTCAACTCGATCATCAATACTATTGATAAAAGTGTGCGACCCAAAACTTTTTATTTGCTNTCAATCATTTTCTTCTTGTCAAAGGTTAGCTTTCAACTCGATCATCAATACTATAGATAAAAGTGTGCGACCCAAGACTTTTTATTTGCAAGGTCCTGCTAGTACAGGCAAAACGTATTTATACAAAGCACCCTGTAACTATTATAGATCAAAGAGTGATACTGTTCTTTGTGTTGCATCGTCTGGAATTGCATCACTGCTACTCCCTGGTGGAAGCACTGCGCATTCCTGATTTTGAATTCCAGTGGATTGTCCTGAAGGGTCCATATGTAGTATAAAACGACAATCTCCTTTCGTTGGCTTGTTGAAAACAAACAAAACTTATCATCTGGGATGAAGTCACAATGCTAGTTGAGCACAATTTTGGGGCAGTCAATTTGACCCTCCGAGACATACATCGAAACGCAGACGATTTGCTTGGAAGGGTTCCTGTAGTGTTGGGCGATGACTTTGTGCAGATACTACCTGTGGTGCGTAAAGGGCGTAGAGAAAATATAGTGAATGCCTNTTGAAAAAAAACAAAACTTATCATCTGGGATGAAGTCACAATGCTAGTTGAGCACAATTTTGGGGCAGTCAATTTGACCCTCCGAGACATACATCGAAACGCAGACGAATTGCTTGGAAGGGTTCCTGTAGTGTTGGGCGATGACTTTTTGCAGATACTACCTGTGGTGCGTAAAGGGCGTAGAGAAAATATAGTGAATACCTGCATACGATATTGGGATAAGTGGTCCTTAATAAGACCATTGCTTTTGACTCAGAATATGAGGGTGATAGAAGGTGAATTGAATCGGAGATTTGCTGATTGGCTCTCAAAATCATCTCAACGCCATCAATGTATGGTCCAATCGAGCTACCGGATTTTATACAAGTAACGCATGATCGGAGCTTTTCCAAGAATTTGTATATCCCCCACAAGAGATTCTACCACCATTATCATCGTTTTTTCGTGAAAGAGCCCTTTTTTCCTCTCGAAATGATGAGGTTGACCAGTTTAACGATGAAATCTCTAATCTGATTGGGGCTAGATCACATAGCTATTACTCCCTTGATTCTACTCAAAACGACCAGAGTCATCATATCATTGACTATACCCCTGGAGTATCTATGGACAGTGTCTAGGCTAGGCTTGCCACCTGGCAAATTGACACTTCATGTTGGATTACCAGTAATGTTACCGCGCAATTACTATGCAAGAGAGGGCCTTATGAACGGATACCGACTTAAAAAAACCCAGGCTTTATAATCATTGTATTAAGGCTCGCATGACCTCTGAAGATATCCGGTTTGATGGTAATAAGCATATCATTTCCAGAATAACCTTGAGTTGTGATGAAAGTTTACTATTCACACTCATTCGAAAGCATTTTCCACTGAGACCACGCTATGCTATGACAATTAATTAATCATAGGGTCAAAGGCTACAATATGTAGGAGTGGATTTGATAACAGTAGTATTTTCCCACGGTCGATTTTACGTGGCGCTTTCGAGGGTGGCAAATGTAGCTAATTTGAATATACTTTTACCACCAGGCACAAGAGCCGCAAACAATGTTATATACCCAGAAGTCTTGTTACGGCCAGACCCCACCACAGATATTTGACCAACCAAAAATTTAACGAGTCTTCAATTTGGCATGACTGTTTCCCAAGCTAACTAGATCAAAGGTTGAATATCATTTGTGACGTTGTTTCATTCGAGATTTCACCAGATGTTCTTAATTAATTTTATTTGAAAATTCATCTAGTTTAGGTTTCTAGAATTCCAATCTATTTTCTTACCTTAAAAAGTGATCGCAACATTGAAGAATAACAAAAATCCTGATGTTAAGTGCTAAAAATTTTGGAAAACTAACCGTACTTCGAGACCTAATAAATAAATATCCTACTGACAACACAGAAACTTTGATTATTAGTTTTTAAGAATTTTTCTCAAACCCGTATATAGTCGAAATCATAATTACCGTGAAATATTAAGTTAAACACTCAACTAGTCTATATTAATACGACTACCTAAGCACCATTACATCAACCATTAGGCGTTTTTCCTTAGTAGGACCTAATTTAACTAAGTATTGAAACAGCGAGCAGATATTAGTACACAGTATTAGAGGCATTCCTGGAAATTTGAGCTGCTCGGTAATAATTATGATAGTGGACGTCATCGCATGGGCAATGTCAAATCCACAAACCATTCCGTAGACTTCCGAAGCTAATACACTCCGCGTGATCCGTTTACATTTCATTGAACTCCAGTGAATGAAGATTCTTCGTACTTTGATTTCTGTGTAATTATGCTCCTTATTTGCGAGTATTAATACAATTCCAATTTAGGATCTAAAGTCTTAGCTGTTAGCCAAAGATCCGTCAGTAATGATCATAATTATGACCGTTAATGGGTCAAATGGAACGTAGCGTGCTCCACGTTGCAAATTTTCTATTTGCTATTTTGGTCGACGGTTAAAATTTTAAATTCAAAATCATCCGGATTTCCTGTTTGTAATGCTACTGGCATATCGAAGAATGCGTCTGATTGACATATAGGGGCAAGATACGCCCCTCTGACTCGTTGTTCAACATGCCTTTGGTTTTTATTCGGCGCCTTCAAATTTATTAGAGCTAATTTTTCAGCTAGTCCTATTTGCTTCAGGTATATAGTATCATTTTGCAAGCTTAATCTTGCACCATTAAACTCCAATTCCGATTTAGACGATATAAATGTTTTGGGTTCTACTCGAAATTAAGCTTCGGTCAATTCCTCGTCTTCCTTTACAGATAGAGACCCTTTACATAGCATCAAAGTATCATCAGTCTGTATGGCGACGATACCAAACTGTTCATTTTTTCCCAGTTGAAATAAGCAGACGTAAATCATATGTAGAAGTTAAAGTTTTGAGTTTATTGATGTGGTATTCTTGGTATGTATTGAACCAATTAACACCTGCCTCTATAATTCCATAGAGAGATTCTACTATAAAAATAATCGTATGTTTCATATGGAGAAACTCCATTTGTTTGTTTAGCAATAGTGTTTGGTTTATCCAGGCTACTGCCATTATCTAGTTTCACCCAAAACAGATTTTTTTTGGGTCTACACATTTTATATTCATGTAAACCGTAACAGTCATGTTTTAGATACTTGCTACTAAGCGGCCACAACACAAATTGGCTATTATTGTGTTGTTGAATAGTTTAGATATAACTCGTAGTAAAACCTTAGCTGTAGAGATCAGATTCTTCCTAAATTAAATTATCTTTATCAAAGTTACTCATTTCACTCTTGAACTGATAGTATTCTGAAGTTATTCTCAAATATATAATCTGACTATCATTGGCCTTATACGACGAATACTTATAAAGAATCGCCATACATAAGACAAAGTCAAATATCGTACCTCCAGGGTACTTTCTTTCAAGCTCTGAAGGTAGACTTCCTAGAACAGTGCGGGAGAGGATAGTTCTTGGTTGAGGGTAAGCCTGTCTGGTTTCCTTTATTGCAATGATCATGCTCATCATCATTAGAGATGTGGCAATAGTAAAGATCAAACGTTAGCTCATACACTGGACCGTACGATTTTGAGCGAGAATCGTATTTTTATCTTGGTCATTGTACCCTTGAATTACCAGGCGAACCTACTCATAAGGACTTGAAAGCTTGTATTTTACAACCAAATGTATGTTACAATTCCGAAACCATGAGCTTTCTTGAAACTCTGTAACATTTAGAAACCTGGCTGACGTAAGAGTAAAGCATTACTTGCTGTATCATTTATGTATATTAGTATAGCTTTCTCTCACATAAAAAATGCAACGAACAACTTTACTTCCTATACTGTTTACTTTCCCGTCCATTGTTAAAGTCATACCAGCAGCTTGTAGGCTCACTGGCATACATTGCGGTATGGGGTAGACCTGATGTGGCCCGTACACATGTGATGTTTGCGTGTCATCTTACGAATCCAGTACAGTCACATGTTTCAAAAATCAAACAAACTTGGAGATACCTTTTAGGCACAAAAGGACTCGCACTCGAAGCATCGGTTGAAGAACATAAACTGATTGAGAGTATAACCGATGATTCGATTTACAAAGATCCACTGTTTTTTGGATCCTCCGACGCATCCTATGCTGATGAGCCCGAAACGCGCCGGGGCTCACAAGGCTATCTTTTTAAGTTCGGTGGTATGGCAGTTGATTGAAAATCCACGGTGCAACGTACAGTCACAAAATCAAAAACTGAGTCTGAGCTTCTTTCCAAATCACTTGCTGGATCTCAGATGCAAGAATGGATGTGCTTTTTCGAAGGAATTTCACTGAAACTCGATTGTAAGCCTACTCTTTGGTGTGACAATCAACAGACTGTTGATATTGCGACAAAATCTCGGGAGAAGCTCCATACTAGAGTCAAGCATGTTGATATAAACCAGCAATGGATGCGTCAAGAAGTTGGAGCTAATCGAATGAATATAATATGGGTTCCTACTGGTAAGATGCCAGCTGATAGCCTAACAAAAATTCTGCCCAAGCAGAAATTTAAGGACTTTATCAAGCATCTCGGCCTAGTTGATATCAGAACCCGTCTCAAAAATATGAAAAGCGTTTCAATAGATGATATCAATGTTCTATTTCCAAATCAATAATCAGTCAGCCATTAAAGATTCTCAAAACTTGTGTGTCTTATCATTAATATTGGCTGGGGGTGTGTTGAGGTTTATTAAAATTATCCTAATACAGTGGTTTGTAATTTCTTCTATACAGAATAAGGTTTAGTGGCTTGGCGTGCAGACGCGAGCTTTAAATGTAAACAAACACGTAAATAGAAACACATCATCAGATAGATACTGTACATTCGTCACGCTATTTTATCATATCAAATCTATGCAATCAATCATAATTTCTAAATCTCTATAATTGAATATTATATTACCGTAAACTAAAATAGGAATTGTGCCAGTCCCTAGTTGGACTACAGTTGGAATAATTGGAGGAATTAACTGAGATGTTGCAAGTTCAAGGTTATTACATACATATTCATTTGCACTGCTGTGTAAAAGAATCTCATCACGAAGTGAATGAGAGATAAGGCTTGTAAATGTTGAAGGCCCAACTGAGGTCATAAAAGTTCCTCTACTACTGCTATGCTCTTGACTTTTCTTTCCCGCTGGCCATTTTTCTTCCATGTAATCTTTCAAGCATTTAGAAATCCAATCAACTTATCTGATGAATATTCTAAATTGCGGACGATGACATGCATCTTTTAAACTTTTTTAACAATCTTTTCTTCCATGGTAAATTTATCGGGCGCTTTTCCTTTCGCTAGATAAAAAAACAATTTTGGCCTTAATATTCCGTGCCACAACGACAAAAATTTTTTTTTTTTGGTACAAATGGTTTGTTACTTGCCGTATGTTTTTAATCCTTTTTTTATTCACTTTGGATTTTCGTTTGATCTAAAGGATTTAAATCCCTGAAAAAAAAAAAAAAAATTAGCGGCGAGTGCTATTCTACCATACTCGTCTTCGAAATTCTGTAAGCGACTAATATTGCTGAAATTCGGTTAAGACATCGATAAAACTTGAGACTTTGTTTTTTTTTTTTCCGGAAGTTTTATCGTTTACTGGTGACCCATATCGGTAATACAGAGTTAGCTGCAGAGAGAGAATATCTTGAGATATCTTATACTCACTAAAATCTGCAGCCTTGAGTCGTTTTTATTATGAAATGAAGGCGTTCCCATTCCATCAACCACGATTCCATATTTCTAATTAAAGGCTTTGCTCTAGCTTAGGCATAATCGACAACCAATTGTAATTGTTAGAGTTTGAAGGATTTGATGCCTGATCTACTAGGCTATTCGCTCGCTGCTTTGCTTATTCGTCTCTTTTACTTTTTCTCTGTAACCCTAGAAACAATGATGTATATATATGTGAAATCCGTTATTTATATCTCTTCACGCAATTTCTTCTATCTACTCTTTTTCCTCTCAGTCCTAGTCACCAATGCAATTAACCTTAGAACAATAGCTCCCTTCTAGAATCTCTAGTCCCTTTTCAGTGCTTGTTATCACCTTAGTCTCATCTGATTGTATCAACTCCCTAGCCATTGTCACCCTTGAGACCTGATAGTAGCTGTTGAATACTTTCCGATGGCTCAAGTCTGTCCTTCATTTGTTTAAGTATTTCCCAACAACCCATATGTCCAAATATATTAATTTTCAATGATTTGGATGAAGAGTTTCAACGATTTTTGTTCCTTAATTCGTTACTAGACCTACACTCCTGTTTGCAGGACTGTATGTCAGCCCGATATTGCGGATTATGTTCTCTGAACATTGCTTTGTTATTATCACTTAAATCTGTTTTTTTTTTTTTTTTTTTCACACTTTGGACGTAATCTGAAAATATAGAAATAAATGGGTTTTTGGGCTCTAAATACGCAACTGTATCATTTGTATTAATAAATTTCCATACACTACAATCAGTTGCGTGGCCTTGAAGTAAATCAATCCATTCTATGTATTTCTCAGTTGTGAGAGTGCCTGACTTGAAGAAAGCCTTATTTTCGATGAATTTAACTAGAGATGAGATAGGTCGATAAAGGAATTTTGAAATGAATTGATTAATTACGGATTTTCTAGCAATAAGCCAGGCTAGTAAATATCAGGCTTTTTTACCTGATACTAGGATGAGGAGAATATTTTTAAGATAAGAATATTGATAAACATTTTATTAATTTTTCTAATTAATCGTATATTTAAAACGGGGGGTCCTCTCCTCTTCAATCTATGTTTACTCACATGCCGTGATATAGAATATTCTGTAAAGTTTCTTTTAGTTCTATTTATTAAATGCCAAAACCCGATTGATTTATATCACGATGGGGGATAACAGTCCAAGGTTTAAGTTTTGTTTTATTCTTAGAGTGGCTGTCAGTAGCTAATGGAAAGGGATGGCTATCGATGATTAATAAAGGGTATCAAGTATCTTTGGGACTTATGACTATTGATACTAGGGATATCTGAGGGAATCTGAGGAGAAAAATTGGTAGTAATGATACTTTGACTAATGATATGAGTAAAGACTAATGGCTGACGAACTAATGGTGTCTAGAATGACAGAAGACTAAAAGTGAGGAACCTAATTATAGCGGAATGTGTTCTACTATATACACAATCTTACTATCATTTTCTTTGCCCACGTTAGTTACTCAGTAAGAAAATGTATTTCGTTGTCCAGGCATTATACGGCGTTTGGCGGTGATTGTCTTCCACGCGAACTCAGGGGAGGGCTTTTACCGGTATAGCCGAATATATTTACGAAAACAAAACTAGCGAAACCTGACAGTGTAAAATATAGAACATTAAAACACCAACAAATTCCCATAATGTTTTCAGCTATGTTTAATTCCCATATCATAAATATATATATATATATATATAAATATATGTTAATTCCGAAGCATAAAAACCCTTATCGTTAAATAGTTAAAATGTTGTCTTCTTTTTCATCAAGACTTCTCAAAAAATTGCTTCCCAAAGATCTATTTGATAATTAAGATGTTCGAATGTTCGACCAATGATTCTCAAAATTCTAAAATATCTGAAAGCAGCAGACACTTTAAACCAGTATTTTGTTCGAGATTATAAACGGAAGGATTGTGATAGCAATAATTGATATATCCGTTTCGATTTTTTCTTTGATTTCTTTTATGTCGCAATTCAAAATCATTCTTGTCAACATCATAAGCCACTAATCCCATGCTAGTATGGCAGTTGTTTCTCGCTCAACAAACAAATTATTCCTGTCTTATGAAATAATAATAGAAATTTTCCTTTGTGTGATCTTGTGATCAAAATCCTAAATTTATACGTTTTGGCGTCGCTTAATTTTCATCTTTCACTTCATTGTGGTATAGATTTTCAAAGTGACAAAAACTGTCAAATTGACGTTGAGAGAGATGATTTTCTTCAGTATAATCAAAATTTTCATATCAAATTCGTCATCTTTAAGTTGATTAGGTATGGTGTATGATTTTATTTCCGAAAAGGCTCCCTCAGGAAGATTTAAAGATTGAAATTCGAGCAATAATTTGTTTTTTTGGTGTTGTATTTGATATATATTTTTATCAAATTCGGTGACAAAGTTTTAGCGTTTCTTGTTCAGATCCGCGTGACTTTTATTAGGACATAAAAACATGTAGTATAGCTCCAAAGTCTTTAAAATACAGCTCAAGAGATACAATTGAATCTTCCGACTTTTTATTTATCACATGGCATAATTGTATCATTAAACAGAATTCCTTTTATGTATCGATTGCATGGCTCTTGGTTTTGAGATACATCATGCTTAGGAGCGGATGTGCCGGCCATCCGAGAGCAAAAGGGAATGCTGAATAGAGGTATCAAGGCTTTTTTGGCCAGCCGATCGCTCAAAGTCTAAGCAGTCTGCCGGTCAAAAAAGCCCAGACACCCATACCCAGCGTTATTGGTTTCTTTCCCTTTTTCGCAGGAGCCTTACGGCTGGACTTTTTCCTATGTCATGCGTCAAATTTGTTAAAACTAAATAAGACTCGAGTATTACTTACTTCGGCATTGCTCCCGAGCGATGTGAAGACTTTTTGCCGTGGTCTTCGACAGCGCCATCGAAGATGGGCCCAGCAGTGGATGCTTTTGATGCGCTTCCACTGTAGTCGAAATCGTATTCGACAATGTCAACGGGCATTACTGATGATGCCTTACAGGCGTAGCAATACCGCGTTGACTCTGGGTATTCATAGAAGACTCCACGGCAATACTGAGCTTCCATTAGTTTTTAATCATACAAACAGTATTTTAATTCGGGTGGCTTACAGTGCAAACATGAATTTTCATGTTTGATGTTTGAAGAAAAACTTCGACAAACGACAAGGATTTTTAACAAATTATTTTGAAAATTTGAAAATTTGAAGATAATTATCATCAAAATTGTTTGATAGTTCTTCAGATAATATCAATCGATGTGAAGAGACATAATGGACCTTTTATAATTTTTAAAGAACTATATCCTTAAAGAAGTCGAGGGCTCTCTGTCATCTAGAAGCTGATAATATGCCAAGGGTCTTTAGACTTATCAAGAAGAAGATGATTTCATATTTCATGAATTCGTTTTGAGTTTAGAATTTAGAATTTTTCCCTTGTACATAGCCATCCAGGTAAAGTGTGACGATATCCAGGCATAGAACGAAAAAGATTGTGATTTAAATTCGTTATTACAGAATCTTGACGTTAAATTCAAATGGTATTCAGTAATAACCCTGAAATAATATCAGAGTGCGTATCACATTGATATATGATAAATATATTAATAATGGTGAAAATAATAATAATACTGTGATGGATAACTTGGAACTTTATTTCCACATACCCATCACATTTGTTATTTTAAAGCCTCAGTCATTCAAGGCTTCGACATAGGTCGAAAAATGCTTTCAGGAAAAGAATATTGATATCCCATGAATCTTATCTAACATATTAAGCCTGTTTTTTGCAAGATTTACACTTTAAAGTATCCTTGGCTCTGCAAGCTCATGGTATTAGGGTCTTTAAAAGTAAAGGCACGTTCAACATGCTTCGATATGAGGGTTTGAGATTGTCACTCCTACTTTATGATGTAACATATAAGGCCATGCCAATATAATATTCGCTCTGTGAATAAAAGCATAAATTTTTATAGATTTTTGAAGCGTCCATTTGAAGTCTGATTTGAAAATATTTTAGAAATATTTCTAGAATAATGATGTTAATTAATTTTGATTTTCATCGGGTAAACTCATAGGCATTAATATCTATATCTTCAATTGACTGGGTTTTTTAAAATCTGTCTGGAAGTACTATAACTCATAATATCCTAGCTAGCCGTACTTTTTCAGTATTCTATGCTCAAATAGTTATGGAGGGCCTGGAAATGCTATTTTCGGTTCCGATCTAAGAAATTCGAGAATAATTTCTAACCCTTTTGCTTTAAATTTTTCAGGCTAATTTCTGTTTCTATAACCGCTAGCTTCTCTCTATAATTAAGCGATTCAATAACTAAAAAATTCTATCCTTTGCCGTTAATTTGTAAGAAAGAACGTCTTTTTTTTGAAGTATTTTGAAACTTTTAAAGCGTCAATAGCAATATAATAAAATATGTTCCAAGAGCAGGTAAGCTATAAGAGCTTGAAGTTAAGGCATTAATTAGTATGTGACATCCTGAATTATTTTATTCTCTATTTTAACCGTGGGCCCGATTTGGTTAATGATTTGGAGTAGATATATAAAACTAGCCAGATTTGAGATAAATTAATAACAGAAATGAGTGGATAATTGATTTGCATTTTAGTGAAGAAAAAAAATAAATGAAGCTTTGCGATTGAACTGATTTTGTAGTGATCCATGGTAATTTTTAGAATTTTTTTATTTGGTTTTTTTCCTTTTCCACTGTTTTTGACAAATTAAGTCAATGAAAATTTCATCTCTAAGTATTTCAACTTGAAGCCAGTAGTAATGAGATATTTTTAAATGACCGGAGATTTTTTCTTCAAGCTGAGAAGATTGATCTACTAGCACGAGGCTATGTTCGAATTAGGTGATGAGAAAGTAAGAAATTAATCAAAACTGATCCTTGATTCCTCTTTTGGAAGATATCTTTAAGCCTACATGAATGAAAATAGGAACGTATTACCAGCAAGGATACAGGAAAGCCCCCACTTTCTTTTCTTAACAGAAGGAATTGGTAATTTTGGGTAGCTTCTATTTCGTTAAATGGAAAAAATGGCTATAGCAATTTCTTCAACATTAAAATCATAGTGTATTTTGGTAAAAAGTTGTTATCGGGTTTTAGTCATAGCCAAAACACTTTTAGACACATAAGAGCTTTGGCGATATTTGAGCTATGTGAGAGGTTTCAGTCCCTCGAATTCTATTGTTTAAGCAAAAAGCAAATCAAGTCAAGAGGTCGTAAATGATATTAAACCCCTTTTAAAAAAAATAGAAATACTGCTTTGTTCAGGTGGTATTCATATGCGACAGATATGATTCTTTAGGCTGAAAAATGTCTCTTTCCTCTATAACTGTTTTAATAAAAATAATTTGGGCTGAGCTATTTGCTGATTCTCCCTGGTAGCAAAGCTCTACCATAGTTGGCCAGTTTCTACTTATTAAATCCGTAAAAATCAAGATTTATGATATTTCCTGTATTTTCGTTTATTTAAAAATAATTTTATCTGAATTAATTCGATTAAAGTGACTGTAAGCAGTTAAGGATCTCGTCTTCGCTAAAAATATGTGCTTTTCTTGGTGAAAGAAACCATATGAAATCGTGGTAATATATTTCTACTTATATTCTCCACAGCGCATGGCTGACTGCGAAAAAGAGTCCAGAGTGAGATTTGTAACGTTATTCGAATTTATTGCGATAGATATAATCTTTATTTTGAAATTAGTGGGATAAAATCATCTGCTGACTATCTCTGACCATGTTTTGTTGCATCTATTTGGCTTTGTAATTATATTCAACTGAAGACATCACATTAATTTAGAGCTCTAAATTATCGATAAATAATCCTAAATTTCGGTGAGAGCCATTATTATAGAATCAAGCTCGTATTCTGTTGCAACGGTGAGAAATTCCAATCATTTGAGACATGTGACATAGTTTCTTGGTATTGAATAACTCAGCAAAAGTCGTATGGCCATCTGGACACTTTAAAAAACGTGCTGAAGGCTGAATAAGTGCAAGAATTGATGACTATTTTATCTATTGCACTGTTCCATGGAAATGATAATGCAAGCAAAATTTCTGAGGTAAAAATCCGGTAAACTAAGTCGATTTCCATAACACACGCACCTGGTTACGTCTGGACTCCTCTTCAAGCTCAGCTTGATACTAAGCCTGATTTCTATATGATAGGTCTATGATAAATCCATTCATCTTCATTATCTCTTTGATGTCTTGAGCTGGATCCATTGTGAATTGATTCCTGTACACTGAGATATCTTTCCATGCAGGAACAGGCTGGTAGAGTTGTCAGTAACGGGTAAGATGCGCCTCGTCTTGCATTGTATTTGGAATTATTTGTTATGGCGACGGAAATTTATAAATATAGTTCAAGAATCCAGCTAAGTAGCTAAGAAAATCCCACAAGCACTTCATATTTTACCCTATGCTATCGTTGATTATCCTTGACACTTCTAAAAACACCCATGTTGAATCACGGGTCTTAACCTGGTTAGGCTTAGATAGCTAGAACAGGAATGGATGTTTCTGCTTCACCGTCTTTTTCCAAGACAATCAATCGTGGTGTTTGTGGGCGCGAGTCTGCGTGTGGAGATGTGGCAAGGACTAACTAACTGTGGCTACTGCTCGGAAAGGAAGATCGAGTCGATAAGTGTGAGTGAGACCTGGGCCAGGATTCTAGGTGATTTTTAGAGAATGATTCAACTAAACTAAAACATCAAAAGAAATATACTTTGATACTTTATGTATCTTATCAGCTCTATGGAGCTATGCCACCCACCAAACCTCCTTCTGAGCTGCATCTAATCTTTGACTCTATCTACCCTTGCATATGTCATGTTTGGTAATGCTTTATACACTTTAAGAAATCCCAGGTTTCAACAACCTATTTTCAAGCAACTAAATCCATTTTACTTGCGTTAAATGTGATAATCCCAATTTGTTGTCTCAATTATTCATTTTTGGCACTTTTCTAAAGCAAAGAAATAGAATAAACTTTCCACATATCATCACGGTTGTTTAAGATGAAACTTGACACAACAGAGGTCTGCGCTTAGCATCGACACAATGAATAATTGAGATTGGCGGTTTTGTTTTAATTACGTAGTAGAGTCGGAGTTACATGAGGTTCCATAAATTGACTTTTTTATAAGTCCATGATGAAATGAGACAATTTTATCTCATTTAGACACCTTACAACTCAGAATCATGATTATGTTTTTTTCTACTAATAAATATCATGTATTTACCTACAGTGCCGCGATTATAAGGGACGTTATTTCATCAATTTAGTGTGAATAGATGCGTGATATTAATCACGAAATATGCTACCTTACATCCCATGTAAATAAGCAAGCAAACAAAAAATCATGCTTTTCAAACAACAGTTTTGAATGATAAAGTGATAGATTATAGTCATAACCTCCATCTTCCGCCTGTATAGTACCTGCTTTACTTGTTATTAAATGATGGTGTACAAAAAGGCGATTTATTACGTGTCTGCTAAGCTCCATTCTCAAAAAAGAAAGGCTGATAAGGGAAATCTGTTTTTCCTTACTTCCAACCCAGGTCGACTGATTATTTTATCGGTGATAGTCATATAATCTTAACTAACCAACAGTGACGGATTGGATATGCAGCCGTTGGTTCTATTGGTCACAAAAGCAGGAGTAGCAACGGCAACTTCTATTTTTCAAATATGCGACAGCGCTAACCAGCTCTTTCGCAATGCCAAATTAACCCTTACTATCTGGCTAGCCCATTTATAATCATACTTTCTTTGAATTTTGTCACAAGTTCTTGATGCCGTTTTATAAAGTTTATGTTTATTTTTTTTACCCCTAGTTTGATTCAACAGAATGTTGACTGCGCCTAGAGAGAAGAAGCGCATCGGCCAAAGGTTTCATATTAATAAGCTTGGGGGGAAATCACCTATCATTGTCACCTTTTCTATCGTAGTAAGCTTCTCTCATATTGAGCACGCAGTCACCCTTATAATGGTTTCCAATATACCTGGCATACAGGGTACTTTTTGGAACGCTGTATGCCACTGCACCACTTCGGATACTTAGTTTTGTACGTTGCAAAATAGCCCGTAAGATGAGCAATATGCTATCCTCATAGAATTCTGATTCTATGTAGCGATACTAAGAAAGAATAAATTTGGTGTAGAGTGTCTCCGTCGAATGTCTAGTGCGTTATTCTTTAATGAGATCTTTGTGTAGGTGACAAGTTCTAGCTACTCGAGGCAAAACATATCGGGCTATTGATGTCGATCGCAGGAATTACATGAAATCATTGGCTAATAACGCGTATTATTTTCTCCTGGATGCATGCATGCATCCAGGGATGTACCAGTGACCGAAAGCCTGCCCCTCCAAAGCCTGGCCAAAAAGAAAAAAAAAAATGTTTATGGGCGTATAAAATGCTGCCTTAATAAGATCCAATAGAAAAAGGCCACCGGTAAAGCCACATTCACTTCTCGGTACAGCCACACACCACTAAGGCTCTAAGGTACCAAATAGTTTATAGTAAATTGTAATTATATTTGACTTAGTTACAAGATGTCTATGGATTTAAGCTTTACTTCAATATAGTAAAATCTAAGACGATATGTAATTCCTTTTTAATATATTTCTAAACGTCCGAGCTCTAATTACTAATCTAGCTTAACGAACTCATTGAAATTACCTTATTTCGGACATGGGTCTTAATTACTAATAGGGGGATCTGGTTTACGGAATCCTCACCCCTTTGAACCCTTTATTTTTTTGAAAAATTTAGGGAATGTCTACAGAAACCACCTCTGTTGTCTACATAGATCACCCCCCTGTGTATCCATATCACTACTAACTCACGTTACCATTTATGACTAAGACATCTGTGTATTTCATTATGTAATCTTAAGTAGCGTTTAGCATTATTAGTAGCCTACGTACATGAAAGAGAATAGACAACTTAACTAGACTTCAAGAACTTAACAGGCATACTATAATAACAATCATAGTCGTGCTTTGAGTCCCAAGTCTATAGTAAGTTAGAAGGCACACCCCCCCCCCTTTGCAAAAATGGAAGATCTTTATCCCAAGCTAGAAATCAAATCCTTGGCTACATTGTGAGAATAAGAGCAAATTTTATGAACAGCATAATTATAACATTCCATTAATGTTGTAATGTCAGTGTCTCTCGATTGTGTATGCATACAAATACATGTGCTGGCGCACTAGTGAATGAACTTGAACACTGTTATCTACATAGACCTCCCCTCCTGCAAGAATTAAAGACTTTTATAATTGAACTTGATTCTCAATTGAGTAAAACTTTGACTGATAGAGATCACGGAGTAACTAGGGTAGTATAACCACACCCTTTGGATTCTAAAATATTCTTTAAATGTGGAGAGCGTAGCCCAAATTAGGCTAGTAACAAAAACTAATGCACGTTGGCCGACAAAGGGTACTTGGACTTAATTAAAGCTAGTCCGAAAAATCAAAAAATACTTTCTAATCTACTTTGGGACTTAGCAACTATGTTTCGAAATTCACTTATTAAGAGAAATTGAATATCTCTCAAAAAAATAAGATTCTTTTAAATGAGCTTACATAGAGGAAATTGAGCGCTATTGTACTAGTGCTCAGTTGGGTCACGCAATAGTACACACCAGAGGGGGCTAAGCGACGCTACTCAACTGCTACTCGCCTAAGTCTTTCAGGGCTCATTATGGAGGCGATCTCTTCACACACTATAATCATTCCTTCTACTAAGTCGTCTTTGTGGGATAGCTGTGTAAATATGGGGAAGATTCACGGGGGAGACACACGTAATTAGTGAATTCCGTATAGAAACAACTGGCTGTTTCTATTGGCTGATGTAAATATCAATATGATAGAATAAGAAAGACAAAATTTACGATACTTTTATTGATATATACTCTATACATACTTACACTTTACCAGAGGACTTATTCCGACAATACCTGCAGGGTTGAGGACGCGCAATAGTTCTTCCTGTGATGTTGATAAAGGCGTCTTTGAAAGGTACCATTGAGGATCGATAGATCTCATTTTTATAGTGCCGACAGAGCTTAGTATGCTAACCATAAGATGCCAGCATGCGAGATTGGAACGTATCGCAAAAAACACCAGTACATGCCCAGTTAGTTGATGAAGGCCTTCTTAAATTTGTAACAGCTATATGAGCCTGCAGCTGGATGAGTCTTATTCTCCCTTTCTGTTATGATTTGTGGAATAGACAGGAAATGACTCAATATTGTAAATTAATAAAGCTACAGATCTATCTAATGCTGCTCAGTTTATTTATACAAGGCAGGATTATTAACCAAGTTGAGGTGTGTTATATTAGGTTACAGGAGTGTCCTTATCTGGGTTCGGTTATGAACTTCTGTAATGAGCTTCATATGAGACCTTCCAGTACCTCTTCCATCGAAATTTTGGCTGAGAAGAGGTCCCTCTGAAATTTCTTCCCGCTTCTTTTAATATCAAATACCGCATTTTTTTTAATGTGCCAGAAACAAAGCTGTGAGGGTAACCTAGAAAACGTGCACTCCAGGTCTCCTGTCACAGTCGTTGTTACTAAGCATCGCTATTGGCAATTTTATGTAGTAATCGTCAGCGGTTCTTGAAAAGCTAGAAAGTTACCTCAAGTTGGATATCTTTCATCCATCTTTGACTAGGCCCTAGGTAATGCTGAGAGTGCTGCTAAGATCCGTTACTCGAGTAATTTTCATTTATGGAGGATTGAAACGTGTTACGGGCTAAGCCCGATGTGTAGCTAACTGGGAGCTGGACTCCCAGCCATCACGTGACATATTATTTAATATCTATATGTCAGGAATTGTCACATGACAAATACACTAATGTAATGCCTCGGTACACACATCATATAAAGTGTGTATTTAATATAAGCAATAATAAA
>QVIK01000726.1:0-25865 GCA_003957845.1 Oidium heveae | reverse complement strand
TACAATAGAAATTCTCATTACACTCACATCTCAACCTCTTAGTAATTCAAAGGTAGTTTCTAAGCCCTTAATAGTCTTATAATCATAATACAATGGCATTTTTTTCGACAAAAATAATACTGGGAGGTGACCGAGGACACAAATAATAATGATTGCTATTGTCCAAAAAATTTTTATGGAGGAATCTAAGGAGTGAACTCAAGAGGATTTCTGTTACCTTACAAGGTATATTGTTATAAGTATGTAATTATAATGATCTTAGACTAGGAAATATATCNGAGGATTTCTGTTACCTTACAAGGTATATTGTTATAAGTATGTAATTATAATGATCTTAGACTAGGAAATATATCTATATATAATAGTGACACTTAGTCAGTAATGACTAAGCATAAATCGAGTATTCGCTAACAATTTCTCTTTTTTTTTTTTTTTTTTTTTTTAGATTCAATTAACGTGTATGCAGCCTCTAGGCTATGACACAGTGACAGTGTTTATTTACATTTTAGATGATTCAACTTCTTCATTAGATACACTCATGCCTCAGATTCCATTTGTAAATGCCACTATGAAGTACAATTACTTTTTCTTCGCCATTGGTCAACCCTCAACCGTTAACATCCATTCAAGGAAATTACAAACCCTGGATTATCCAAACATGCCTCCACCATCCTGTAAATATCCACCGCGCGAAATGTGGTTGGGTCTGTTGGATTCGTACCAACCATCTCCCGTCTCAAGTGGGGTAGGTGCCCAGGCTACCCAGACTCTACTTAGGAGAAGGGCCCGGATGGCATACCACACTACTATCTGACCGGAACAATTTCTCTCATAAAGCTAGGACTGACTCGGCATTGACTTATTGAGGGTTGCTTAACTTTATCTTTAACACACGTACAATGTATGTGAAGCCGCTTTCTAGATGGGCGTTGAAGTAGATGCGGAATTAGTATACACTAAGCAGCTACACTTTGTTGCAAGAGGTTTGACTCACTAAGCTTAAAACATTTGCTAGAGCTTTTTTCGCGTTCAAGATTGCCTACGAATTACTGTAGAGTAAAAGAAAGACCCAGAAGAGAGGATTATTGTAGAGAACCGATTGGATCTCTTCAACCACTGAGACATACTAACGTTAGATTTTTGGGGAATTTGGATAACCGATGTAGACAATAAAATTTGGAATAATAAACCCTGACAACGAAAAAGAAAAGGTAGGTGCAGTTGTTGTTTGAATAAAGTAATTGTAATCGAAAAACAACCATGGCCAATTAGTACCTAATTGGATCTCATCCTTTTTTATTTAGAGGAACTTTGATGCCATGTCAGGAATATAACTATAAATCGAAAAACCCTGTAGGTCTTTTAGATCGATTTCGAAATTTTCTTGTCCAGGTAACTAGCACTGTAGTCATGTAAGGGTTTTCTGGTATTGTTGTATCCTTCTATTGTTTCTACACGGGTCATAGAAAGGACTTGCGTAAATTAGCATAATGCAAGAGACATTTCTTCAATTGTATGAATCTTTTATCTATATGTTTTACTGAGATAAAGTAATAGAAGGAGGGAAACTTCCAAGGGATTGTACATAATGAGGCCCGCCCTAGATACTTCATGGCATCTTACCCTCAGTAAGAAATGCCAAGATTACAGCGTAAAATTAATGAAGCCGTCGGATAGTAATGAGAAGATTATGAAAGTGCCTTGCAGAGCAGTCTACGACAGCAAACCATTAGAAATTAGTACGTGTAACATTATTTTAAAGCAATTAAATTTGCACATCGAGATTTTGACTGGTCTTCATGGATTATTGAATATATGGTTTTAGAAGATGATCGTGGTAAAAATATGGACCGATGGTTTTCGAGGGGGGGCTCTCACAGGAAAGACTCTGGTTTAAAATCTTTATGAATTTACATACAGTACTTGGAGCATCAAGATATCTTACAATGGCATACGAAACCGCGTAAAGCTTAGCTGTTTCTTATCCATCTTCTTTGTCGGATAGTAGCATCATCCAAACGCAAAAATGGCGAATCGATGTGCGGCCCTGACTTTACGCTCATTCATTGTGACCATTGCTAAATTCGATATATTTTCGTATAGATCTGGCAAATCATTGTCAACCCTGGATCACTCCCATATAATCTCAAACCTTAGATTACGCTCAATATCAGGTGTCCACCGTCGACTATGTGGAGCTTATAAACACACTCAAAGAAAATTATCTAAAGAGAAATTTCATTCAGTATACACCAATTGGGAGGAGAAAGCACAAGATATCAGCAATGAAATCAAAGATGATTTTGGCGATGCAGTTGTTGAAATCTCACCAGACACGATAGATCAGCTAGCAACTGAAGCTCTCATTGGGAAGAGAACACATTGTGAAGTGTCAAACGCTTTTCTGAAGAAAAATTTTCCGAATACTATGGAGAGGCCTCAAGAAGTAGACCATGAAAAGATATTATTAATGAACAGAATTGAAGATTTATCGAGTCAAATGGCTCCTGTTTTTGAGACAAAGAAAAAATTTGGTATGAAAAATGATAAAGAATTTACAAAAAGTTTGCCAAATGATAGTTTTTCAAGGAAAAAGGAGCTTAATTCTGAGAAACCGCAACCTCGACCAAAAGAGCCATGGATGATAGAGAAAGAAAGAGCCAAGGAAAAATATCCAAATGGGTACAGACCCTTGAAAAGGCTTTCGCCAGATGCTATGGAAGGAATCAGGGCTCTAAATTCCCAAATGCCAGGTAAGAATTAAAACCTTTCTGAAAGAAGGATTTCTACTCACCCACGATACAGAACATTTTACAACAGCTAGGCTTGCCAAAGAGTTTAAGGTATCTCCAGAGGCTATTCGGCGAATTCTAAAATCTAAATGGAGACCAAATATTGATGAGGCACATGACCGAGAGAAACGATGGGCTAGGAGAGGGGAGCAGATATGGTCTAGATGGGCCGAGCTAGGAGCGACTCCACCAAAGAAAATTAGGCGTCTTGGAATTGGGGAAAGGCCTCCTACATCTTATTATGAACCTGATCCCCTTCCTAAACTCATCACGACCTCAACCAGACGTAGATCGGAGGATATAGACTCCTCAGGATCTAGCTCTGGAAAAGGAGGAATATTGTGAATAGTTTTAGTGAGAATTTGAAATTGTCTTCCTACTTGTTCAGCACCTTAGATTTTGAACAGTAAATCTCCTTCTTACCATTGGATACTTCACAATTTTGTAAGAACATAAAAATTCTATTCTAAGGGAACTATTCTATAGCCTTGCGTGGGCGAGCAAAAACCCTACTCAACAACCACTCATAAGCGGTACGCTTGGTCTCTAAAGATTCCTTAAATAAAGCTTAACCTGAAAATATGTCACATTAATGAATCATACTTACTTATAATATCATTGGCAAGTCCCAATTTTTGTATGAAGAAATTAAAATTCAGTTAAGTGGTAATATTAAAAAGTTGAGTGTTCGATTATATTCCGAAGCTTTTTTAAACTCGCTATAAAATTCTTGATTTAGTAAACTTCTCCGAGTAGTACTAGTCGCTACGTATGAACTCCAAGCTTCTGTCATAAAGACTATCACATCTCATCACCACTAAACCAGATTACGAGGTCACGAGATCACAGATTGTACAGTCACATATTATCACATCCCATACCCACTCGCCTTTCCCACCTTAGGAACATGTAAAGTAGCCAGTATCATTCGTTCTGTAAAAAACATTTATAAAGCCTCTGAAAAATCCCCTATATATCTGAATCAAAAACTACAAACTTATTCCAACGAGCCTAACTTAGATCGTCTAAAAAGTTTTAGTTCCATAAATACCCCTTGATTTATTTCTCATCTGAAATCTAGGACAAAAATTTAAAAATATATTTGACGAAGAAAGCGCTTAAGGAGTTAAAAAGAAGAGACAAAAGGCAGGATACCTTGGAAGTTCTCACACATCACAATCTTCAGATATTTCTGGAGTTGCTCGAAGCTATCAGAAAGATAGCCAGGGAAAGCGGCCCAGACTTGACTGATCTTGGGGCGTAGGCGATTCCAACCTTTAAGTAGATGCATCTGAGATTCCTTTAGTATCCGGACATTTGTTAACTTACAATGGCTTCAAGTGGAATTCATGTCAGTCGTCTTTCTAGACTAGATAATCTTATAACTATTGGTCGAGAGTCTAGAACGACAGGTCCACACGATGACCATTTTGAAATATTGTTTGAAAATAGCGGAGCACACCCCACTCAACATTCTAATCCTGAAATTAGAGATCAGAATATACCATCAAATCTCATAGAAATGCAGGCGAGGGCCGATATTCTAAACAGCTTGGCCTACACTATTTCCTGTGCGTTTATTTCTGGGTACCTAAAATTTTACTCAGTTCACGCGGCTTCATCTAGAGCACCTAATCAGTAGGTAGATAATTTTATTCGCTTAATCGAAATTTATAGTATGCAAATGAACCATGGAACTTTTCAAACGCTCTTATTGCATGTCGTAATATGCAGGAGTATACCGAAGTAATGAAAGAGGAACTTAGACAAGTATCCCTGAAATATCTTATACTCTATCTCTAATATTTACCCCAAACAGCATAACTGGAGCTGGCACGAAACTTTCAATAAGGGAAATATGATAAATATAAAAGTCTCTGATAGGTATATGTGTAGGAATTAGATAGTCGGTATAGCGCCATATCGGAAATACCCGGATTCTTTTAAAGATTTCCTATGGTAATATTATTTTTAACATCTCATTGACGTTTGGGAATCATTAAGTTCGACTCTTTTCGTGAAGCGGGCCATCATATCATAAATACTGCTTAGGTAAGCAGAGAGGATGGGGAAAACCGTAATACATACTCGAGGGAAGTCCCACGGATAGCAGATACTTTTCATTGATGGTGGATGATAGGTAGATACACAGCTTCATTATACCTTAAAAAGCTCGAATACATATTCAAATTTGATCTATAAGATTTATAAACACTCAGAGAATTATAATCAAGATTCCGAGATTCAAATTGATACAAGTCTGGTTATGATGTAGGATTTAGATAATAGAGGTTTTGCGGTCTCTACGACAACTAAAGATAACTTAGGTGCCAGTAAAGTGGGGCTCGGCTCTGTAATCAACCGACCAAATATGTACAATCGCGTTTCATTGGAATAATAAGTGAAATCATCGTCTCAATTGAAAGAACATTTGACGCGTTATAATCAACAACATTTCAAAGTGCTTGAACCAAATAGTAGTACAAAAACCTAACGAGCATCTTATAATGTAAATCACACAGATAGAAGCTGATTGGTCCTTACCCTAGCTCATATAGTTCAGTCTAGAAGAATCTAGACTTCGTCGGGCCTTGTCAGGCAGACATTCTTTATGTTACAGGCGTTTCAATCCACAAAATAACATTCACAATGCCCCTAAGATCTGTGGAGCTACCCGGTATCAAGGCTGAAGGCCCTTTAGAAGAAACATTACGCCAAGAAGTGGCAGAACTTCTAAAGCGAAAAAGTAGAGGCTTTCCTGGGGCGAATCCCGTAAGCTTTTCACGCAAGCATTTGAAAGAATTAGAAAATAAAGAGTGAGTAAATTAGGCCTAGTCTTAACATGTACATGAAATCCTTAGATTAACCAAGGCATAAATAGCTATTATGTGTGCGAAAAGTCCGATGGGATGCGATATCTTCTCTATTTCACTGAAGATGAAGCTGGACAAGAAATACATTATTTTATCAATCGCAAAAATGAGTTTTGGTTTATACCCTATGGAAAATTTCATTGCCCAACACTTCAAGATCAACAAGGCTGGCATACCAGAACTATCATTGATGGCGAGCTTGTAATTGACAAATTACCTTCTGGAGAATTCCAACCGGTCTATTTAGTGTTCGACTGTATGGTTTTGGACGGTCAAAGTTTGATGAATCGGACACTTGATAAGCGGCTAGCATATTTTAAAGACCGAATATTTGATCCTTATTCAAAATTATTTAAAATGTACCAAGAAGAAGCACAATATCAACATTTTGTCATGAGACTAAAAGCTATGCAATTTTCTTATGCCGTCGAAGCCATGTTTAAACAAGTTTTACCCACGCTCCCACACGGAAACGATGGACTTATTTTTACTTGTCGAACTTCAGATTATAAATTTGGAACAGATCACAACATTCTGAAATGGAAACCTGAAACTGAAAATTCAGTTGATTTTAGAATACGTCTACAATTTCCCATTGTACAGCCCGATGAAGTTGATATAGCCGAGGGGGTTACAGAGCCTTATCCTGACTATGACGCACTACCCACCTTTAACATTCATATATTTACCTCTGACAAGACTGAGGATAAATGGTATGGCACAATGTATGTGGAGCCCGAAGAATGGGACAAACTAAAAGCATTAGAAGAACCACTAGATGATCGAATAGTTGAATGCTTCATGGATTCACAAAAACGCTGGAGATATATGCGTTTTCGTGATGATAAATCAAATGCAAATCATACTAGTACAGTGGATAGCGTAATTGAGAGTATATTAGATCCAGTCACGGAGCAAGACTTAATAAGTGCGGCGCCTCGAATAAGAGAAAAATGGAAGCAACGACATGAGGATACAATCAATCGTCAAAAAAGAAATGTCGGCCAAGAAGCAAGGAGTATCTCAGATGTTGATATGAAATCACCAACAGACAATAAAAGAAAATCTGAAGAACTGGGGTCTATTCGGTCGAGTCCAAGGACAAGTCCAGAATCGAGCCCCCAAATGATGAGCAGTTCTCGGTTAATAGGAGGCACTAAAAGAAAAGCTGAAAATCAAGGCCCTCAGCGTCCAATTCCAAACTCTACTGAGAGATAGTTTTGCCGACAAAAAGAAAATTATTTTATTGAACTCACAGAAACTCACATCTTAGCTGATGCCTTTTCATACTAGGAGATAGCATTTCGAAACTATTCGTGAGTAAACTATGCTAATTTTCTTGCACCTTAGAGATTCCTTGATAACTAAACCATAACATGATTTATTAAATGAAGTTATAGTTTATGACTAACATCAGAAGAATCGAAATCCGGATAAATTCAAAAAAATGTAAAAATTACGTTTTTATCAAAATTAATCTCACAGGAAGGCTCATGAAGTCATACGCTCAGCTTTACACCAAAATAAAATCTTTTAGCAGAGCGCTCTCTTATGACTAAAACTTTCAGTGCCCCTTCCTATATTTATGAGTGTAAGGGAAACAAAGCTTATCTAAGCTTACAGTCCTGGTGATTCCATGACACAATGAAAAAAAATAATGAATATTAAGTAAGCAATGATGGCTTAGTGGATAAATGTGTGAAACAGTTTTATCTGACGTCCGTCTTGCTTTTTATATTACTTTAGAGATGGAAACAAATTTTTCATGAACCATAACATTGAGTATAGAGCTAATCGGTACAATGTACTGATCATGACAGTACTCAATGAAAAATCAGTGCGACGTTGTATTATATAGGTAGAATTAATCACATGTGAGCATTCGTCTAAATTTAATTCTGCCTTGCAAGTTAATTTCTGACATATTAAAAGATATTTTTTATCCTACATATTTTGACATTATATTCACCTCTCATGGGCTGCTATTGTAAGATGCACATTTTACAGATTAATTGCATACTCATTGCTGTGGTGAATGAAAAAAATATTTCCATTTTTAAAACATTATCACAAGTGTGAAACAGATGTTGCACGAAACTCTACTATATACTTACTCAATAAACCACTTTTCCTTTCTAATGATATGTAGGTCGATATCATTATTTTAATGGTAGTACCAAAAATTATCAACCTTTGATCAACCTTAACCCCTTTCTACCCACAATATTCGTGGGAGCACTGGTTAAGTGTTAGCGCTCCCCTAAGAAAACAATTGTGTTGATCTAAAAATGACTGCATCATACCGTGAGCTTCTCTCGTCAGCAAGAGTGTGGTGGCTATTTAAAAGAGCTTCATCAGAATCCAAACATATCCGCAAGAAGCATTATACTTACCCGACGGTACTAGCTCAAAGTGTGTTAGTCAGCAAATTACAATTTTGTTGCCTAGCAACGTTATTCTGTGTAAATAGATAAATAGTGTAAACAGCTTGGTAACAAGATAATTACATCAGACTACCATTTTTCTACCAATAGTAAGCATTGTTGTTGCATAATCCGATGCTGGTAGGCCAAGGTAATGTAATTGGGCTGAGTATCTCTCTGGGGCTAATCTCCAAGTGCAGCAAGGGCTTCTACATCCGCTTCTTCATTTCCACGAATTCTTGAGTGACCAGGCACCCATATAAACTCCGCATTCATGTTTTTTTGGCTAGAGAGTGGAATAACTTTACTAAATAAGTACTTGATGTTGATTTTCCTGTTTGAAGAGCCATAACAACCACCTGGTTATCTAACAGTACAAAAATATATTTTGTATACACTGTATTTTTTCTTACGGTTAGTGCAGCTTGGAGAGCAATGGTTGCTCTAAAGATTTCTGCATCTTATACGTCGCCACCATGAAGTATAATCTTAACTGTCTGGAAGGTTATCCCGCTACGTTGTAGAACATATCCCCATGATGAGCGTCCAGGGCCTAGCGATGACCCATCAGAATTGGTGCATATATCTTTTATATTGATGGTACTTATCCTAATCGTGTACCCCAGACTGTATTTGATCCAAGGGCTGCACTATATCTACAAATCTTTAGAGGCTCTGCAGCTTCGGATCGAGGTAGTTGTCATAAGGCATGTTGAACTTGAGACATTTTTTTTTCCGATCTCTTAAATAGCCCTGGCTTTGATTTATATTTCAATGTACCCACATTTGGACATACACTCGCTCTTGATCGAAGTGGGTGGTGATCATCGAGTGAACTAAGCCGAGCTGCTAGTCGTAGACGATATCCCTCTAGATGTATTCTAGTTGGAGGGATGCCCCCTTCCCTATGTAGTACATAGTTTAAAGTAGTGCTCCATACTAGAAGAGCAGCTTTCAACGCTATGTACAATACTTCATCGACTAGTCCACGAAGGTGTATAGTAGGAGGTACTACTGTACCGTTTGCTGCTGGACGAGTCATTCCTGGCCACCATGCTTTCCCACCAAAGGTCGCTACATGAACTACACATGACTCTATTGCCCTTGGAGCATTACCTCTCATAATAGAGTTCATTTGTTTTAGGAGCTGGGCTAGTTTGATTGCCTTCGCACACCAGATTTTCCTATGATGTTTGAATGAAAGCCGAGGGTCGAGATCCCCCCCCCAACCAGCGGATATGTTCTACTGGATTGATCAAGTTAACCTTCACAGCGATTCCAACAGGTTCTTCTTTATTGCGTCCAGAGAACTGAATTACCTCTGATTTACTAGCGTCAAATAAAACTGCATTTTCTTCAGCCCAGTTTGTTAAGCTATCTACCCCTCTCTGCACTACAGCTGCCGACTCGGAGACTGTGCGTCCAAAGCCAAGGAATCCGACATCATCTGCGTAGCTGAAAATTGCTATTGTGTTCCCACTCCGCATTGATCATACCATGTAGAGAAGAAAAAAAAGAAAAAATAGGAGAGATAGGTGATCCCTGCCGTACTCCACACACTAATTCTTTGGACTCTGTTACCCCTCCTTGAAACCGAACTTGTACTTTTCTACTCTTCAGGAACGATGGAGTCCATTGGAATATAGATTTAGGTTAAACTTGGACTTGTAATCGCCATATTAGCCTGTTGTGTAATAAAGCATCAAATGCTCCTTGCACATCCAGTGTGACAAATGTAGAGGCCCATTTCTGTGATTTGGCTTCCTTACTATCATGGACTACGCATGAGACCAGATCATTTGATGATCGCTTAGAGAGAGCTCTGAACTGCTGACGATCAACTATATCCGAAGTAGTAGCAAGCCGTGACATTCTTTTTGCCAAGATTCTCTCCATCCATTTTCCTAAACAAGACAATAGTGATATAGGCCTCCACTCTTTTACTGATGATGGATCTCGACCAGCTTTAGGGAGGAAAATTACTTCCGCAAGTTTAAAGCACTGGGAATGATATCTGAGACGGAGGCAGGCGCAAAAGAGTTGCGTGACATGAAGTTCTAAACATTTCCAGCAAGCTTTAAGTAGCGCAACGGAGACCCCGTCACCTCCGGGACTAGTGTTACCGTCTTTAATTTTACAGGCTCTGACTTCAAGCTCTGTTGGCTTCTCCGACCATGGGATACGTGCCTCTCTTGAAAATATAGGAGGAAGATCACCGGAGACTGATACCCTTGCTAAAAGAGAGTTTCGTAGGATTATAGCACGTTCTACTTGATCTGATATAAACTGTCCATCGTACCGAAGAGCAGGAGTAATGTTGGTTTGGCGAGGACCCGCCCATCTCATGAGTTTAAATGTATCTTTTGCCGTTCTCATATCTTATATCTTCCTGTTTCAATGCTCTTTCTTTGCTGAAGCGACTACAGCGCTGAATTTTCTTGCCCTTAACATGCGCGTGGTTTCCTCAACTGCTTCTTGGTACTCCAAGTGAGCAAACCTGCATTCTGGAGTCCACCATAATGTACTTCTTCCACTTTTCTTGTTAGGCCGCTTTTCAGTCGCTTTTAGAGCACTGTTTAAAGCCTAGCATATACCTTGTGCATAATTCTCCGTCTCCTCAACCATATCCAAGGTAATGCTAGGAGGAAAACATTACGAAACTACCTGGGTAAATTGAGGTATGTTTGCTTTAGAGACTTTAAGTTTTCCATTAAGTACGGGTAAATATATAGCAAATGATTTATGATTTGGGACAAAGCCACAAAGAGGGAGATGGTAGCTGGTGATGCACTCTTCAGTGCCGACCCAAGCCATAGTTCACTCACGTTAGTAAACGCTAAATCTAAAGTGTTTCCGGCACGATGTGTCGGTTCACCTACTTTGAGGCAAGTTAGTTATGTTTTTCGGCCCATCTCTGTATCTCCTCGCCTTGGCCGTAATATCTATTTGCTCCAGATTGCCAGGCCCAGTAGACGGAGTTAATGTCCACAATTGCTATAGTTTTGAGGGTGAGTATCCAATTAAGGAGTTGCATAGCACTAGAGTCGTTTGGTGCTTTGTAAACGTTTAAAAACATATTACTATTAACTTCTCCCCAGCAATAATCACCTTTTGGGGATGATGGGTGTATTTGTGATGAAGTTTGTCTATTGGAGACCTTCCTAATATAGGTGGCTGCCCGAGGCCGAGTATTATCGCCTCTGAATGGTAAATGTAAATCAAAATACGGGTGTATCTTGTTACATTTACACCACCACAGCTCTTGCACCCACAAAACATCGATTCTTATATCAAATGCCTGAGATAATATAATGTCTTGCGTAGTCCCCCCCCCTTTCTTACATTTAAGGACGTAAAGTTGATTACATCTTATAGGGGGAAGTAATCCCGTGGGTTGCCCTTCATAAACGGGACGTAACGCCTATCGAAGGTTCAACAGGGGTCGCTTATATATTGTCAGTACTTCCACTTCTTTCTGTCATTTGACTACTAGATGTATCGATCTAAATACACTCGGATTTATCAGCTTCTTCCTCTGCGGCTCTTTCTCGTTGGACTGCTTGGTACTCTCTTTCACCGGCTTGATGATAAGCTTTCACTTGCTCCATGGGGGACGCACCGGAATGGGTGGGACGAGCTAGGCATCGTCTGCCACCAGTACGATGAGGACCTCCGCAATTTCTACATTTGGTTGCAGCCATGCATATACCTGCAGTGTGATTGATTGAGCCACAATTACCGCATGACGGTGCTCTCGAACAATTCTTACTTGGGTGGTACCCATTGCAACGCATACAAAATTCAAGAGTTTGCTGGTTTATATAGGGCCTCACGATTACAGATTCATCAGATATCTTAGCCCTCCGCATGGTATTTTTGAAAAAATACACCAATCATGTTCTGTATGGCGCTTCAGGTTATTCCGGCCATACAATTTTAGATGAGACGGTCGAATAGAGTATACACGCTCAATTTCGTCAGATAGCATAGATTTACTTATTTCTACCTTCTTTGCTCCATATGGATAATGACTGGTACCGTTAGGACCATTATTGGAACCCAGTTGGTTGCAGGTAAAAGTTTCGCTCCCAATAAGAGACGGGAAGCTACCAGCTTTCAATATTTTCTCCCAAGCTTCTGAGCTGTGAGGGTTCAAGACGAATCTAGACTGTATAGATTTAATTTTTCCAATAAGTGAGGGTGAGATTAATAGTTTTTTCACAATCACCTCACCAATGCCTGCTGGAGATAATTTGCGCCATTTATGATCATGGAGGACAGATGAATGGTTTTCTGTCCGAGGAATCCTTATTTAAGTGAGATGTGATTTCGGACTTGTTTCTGATAGTTTCAATTGAAGCCACTTATGTTTTAGTGCTCAGAGATATCCGGGCCTTTTTCTGCCCATTTCTAGCCACTGTAGCCCATACTTTCTCTGTCATCTTTGAGATCATTGGTAGGCTTGGGACCTCACGTATTTTTCCTATCTTCGCAACTACACCCATAGGAGTTCGAGGGGTTGCAATAGCAAATTTAGTTAACCCATTTTTGCCGTTTTCCGAGCCATAAACCCCACTTTTATTAGGACGTGTATGTGATAAGATTTGCGGAGGAGTGGGATAAGTATCAACCGCCGATTCTATCTTCCGTAGTTGCCGACTAGATAGAGAATTTTGTGAAGTCATCTTCAATAAGTCGAAAAATGACACAACTTGAACTCGCCGCTGGTCTCTTAAGAAGTTTTGGTGTCAATTAAAGGATTATTCAGATTGAGCTACGGAAAAGAGGCTATTGGCGCCACCTTGCACTTAAGAAACCACAGGTATCCGAACAGACTCGAAAAGAGGATTCGCTAGGAATGGGCTGAAGCCCACGTTCACTGGACTGTGGAGAATAAGATGTCCATAATTTAGACCGACAAAGCTTGGGTGAGAGATTGTGAGCATTTCAGAGAATGGATCACTAGAAAGGTGAATATCTTGCTCTATGACATGTACTTTATCTTTGAAATTACATTGTAATTTAGACTCGTGGAGAATACGATAACTGTCTAGATGAAAAGATAAGAAGTACAATTGGCTGGATGTTCTGGGGTTGTTTTGCAGGTCCGGAAAAAGGTCCCTGCCTATTTTGGGAAAAAGAATGGGACTCAATTGATTCTGAAAAATACTGTTAGAGAATAGTACCTCTAGTTGATGAGAGGGTTTCTATGCGGTCCTGGCTCTCCGTGATACAGGACAACGCTCCTCCTCACGCAGCAGCCAGGACGATAGAAGAGATGGGGGAGAGAATCATCACTCCTATTCCTTGGCCTCCTAACTCTCCAGAACTTAATCCAATAGAGGCTGTTTGGGACAAAAAGAAACTATACATTCAGTTCAACTATCCAAGTTTCAGTAGCGGGAAAAAACGATTTCGAGGTACACTTCGACTGGTTGTGAAGGAAGCGTCGGACTCCATACCCTCTCAATACTTTGTCAACCAATTGAGACTATGCTGGCCACATGAAAGACAGTTAAAGATACTGATGGGGGCTTGCCAAAGCACTGAGGACTAAAGTTTTTATCCGCTTTAATTGATCCTATCTGTAAATCAGTGCTTTAATCTTTCACTCTGTTTTCTAGTTGTAAATTTAGGTGGAGTGATTGCATAAAACTTTATGCAGTAGATCATGTATGAGTTAGGTTTAAAGTAAAAGAATTGTCCCACCTACAATTTCTGTGTCAGATTAGTTTACCATACATTTTTTTGCCAGGAAATTTTATAGGTACGAGGGATAAACTCTATTTAATAGCAGATCATTCCTTATTAGGATAAGATCACCTCGCTTATACCCCTACTAGTGGATCCACTTTCAATTTTCACAGCGGCCATAGGGTAGAGTATACTCTCATAATTTTCTGACTAATACAATCACAGACCTACACCACGGGGTTAGTGTAATGCTACCCCACGGTGATTGCTAACCAGTGAGCCCTGTAAATTGCTGCTCAATGAACCCTGCTTAAAAAGGCTAATTAAACGGCCGATTTCGCCAGTTGCCCCCAGTATTCACATTATGTAATAATTTCTTGATGATGTAATAGTTGCAAGATCCGCTTTTCGCCTTATTGTCATAGCAACTGAAAATAGGCATGCTACAAGAGTAAATAAATAACTTCATGCGTATTCACGAAAAAAACATTCATCAATTCTTCGATACGAAAAATTAAACCACCACTAAAACTGCAACCTAAATATTGTCATTATCTATAATTTTAGACTACATTAACATATAAGTGCCAGAAATAAACAAATTCTGTCTTCTGTTTATTCATTCTCAGAAAGGTTCATGAACATAGAATCTGCCATAACTGCTTGCCGATCTATCGCAATTGAAAATGGCTATGGCTTGCGTTTGTCTACGAAAAAGACCAACCGTCAAGGTGTGATTACATCTCGTCAATTACTATGCGACCGTGCGGGACTTCATGATAGTCAGTCCAAGGGCATAAGAAAAAGTGGAACAATGAAGTGTAATTGCAAATTTTCTTTGTGGATTCGATTATCAGGTGATGAATATATCATCGACGTTAGTTCCCCAAACCATAATCATCCACCTTCTATATCAGCAACTGGCCATCCCTGTGTTACATCCTTAAAGGAGCATGAGAAGGAAAATGTAATACGTAAATCAGAACTTGGAATTCCTCCAAGAACAATCCTTGCTGAGCTAAGACAGGATGATAGTCATGCCACTGCGAAGGGAATATATAATTGTTTGGCGACACATAGAAAGCTCCAACTTGGGGGGCAAACACCAATTTGCGCTCTACTAAGACTTCTGCGTGGAGAGGCAGATGACTATTTTAAAGTGGAGCATCAAGAGTGGTGGTTTGACTACTCAATTGACACGGAAAGTTGCTTGACGCACCTATTTTTCCTACACAAAACATCATTAAATTTATTGCGAAAATTTCCCGAGGTCATTATTATGGATTGTACATACAGTACAAACCGATTTAAGATGCCGTTACTTCACATGGTTGGATGTACGAACATCAACTCTACTTTTGAGGTAGGTTATGTCTTCCTGAGTCGAGAAACCGAGGCAGACTATCAATGGGCTCTTGATACCTTTAAAAAGGTTCTTCAAGAGAATAGCATACAGGAACCCGGAGTCATTGTTACTGACAGAGAGCTAGCTCTCATGAATGCCATTGATCAAAAATTCCCCTCGTCGAAAAACATACTCTGTGCATGGTACATAAAGATGGCACTCCAGACCCATCTTGGTAAGGAATTAGACACATACTCAGTGAAAGACTTTATGGAGGATTTTATGAAAGTTTGGAACGCACCAACAAGTGTTGAGTTCTCTGAGAACTGGAGTAGTTGCAAAGCCAAGTGGCTTGCCACAAATAATAACGGTGGAAGGATTGTCAAATATATGGAAGATACATGGCTTCCATATGCTGAAAGATTTGTAATTTGCTTTGTCAATAGGTACCTTCATCTCGGAAACTTGACTAGTGGCAAAGCAGAAGGTGCTCACCACTATCTGAAGATGTTCATAGCAGAATCAACAGGACACTTATTTACTGTTGTGAAAAGAATTCAAATTGCTCTGGGTCAGCAGTATCAACGATATCTTGATCTACTTCATCAACAACAAGTTAAGGGTATCATGCAGGGATCATTCTTTCGTGATGTTAACACATTGATCTGTAGACATGCCTTGAAGCTTGTTGAGACTCAACTTGTATACCTTGAGAAGCACCAGGCAAAGTTTCGATCATTTGGTATTCCTATCCCGGAGTGTAACTGTAACTTCACACTCTCTCTGGGGGTACCATGTTATCATAGCCTTAAAGGAATGTTAGAAAAGTACGAGAAACTCAGACCAGATGATTTTCATCGTCATTTGCACCTAGCCCCGGTAAATCTTGTGCCACCACAACAAGATGATCCCGACGGTAGTAGATCTAGGGTGGGACAAGAATGCTTAGCAGGAAATCAAAATGCAAGCGGTGATATTCCCAATAGTTACCAGAGTAGAAAACATACCATGGAGGTAGTACAAGAACCGGTGGCTAAACGCTCAAGAAGAATGAGATTAGCGGCTAATCTAAATCCGACAAATGCTGTTGTAAATGAAGTCGTTAACTAGACTCTACGCTGTCCATCACATCATGAAGATGGAATCACAATTAATATTGAAGATGAAGATTTAGTACAGTCAGCTGCAATTACAAATTCACCTTCAGAAAGTCTAATTTCCACTAGAAGGCAGCGTTTATGTAGCGGATGCGGTCAACCCGGACATACTTTTCGTACATGTGGTAGACGAAGAGTTAGAGTTATCAGTAATTAGTGGATTTCTAATCAGAATGACCGTTATAATAAAGAAAGGTATATGTGGAGGAAGAGAGGTCACAGTGGTATATGTGGAGGAAGTTGCGAACTTGCTATTTGATTCATAGTAAATGCGCAAGAGCTGTTTGTTTACTCTTGTAGCATGCCTATTTTCAGTTGCTATGACAATAAGGCGAAAAGCGGATCTTGCAACTATTACATCATCAAGAAATTATTACATAATGTGAAAACTGGGGGCAACTGGCGCAATCGGCCGTTTAATTGGCCTTTTTAGGCAGGGTTCATTGAGCAGCAATTTACAAGGCTCACTAGTTAGCAATTACCTACCCCACTTTGGTGGGTTTAGTAATCAAATCCACAGTAGTTGCCACAACAATGGCAATTACATCATGTAAATGTCACGAAAAAAATACACAAAGTTCCTAAAAAAGCTATGGGGTTATGACAATCTCTACTGTAGTAGAGATATCAAATCCCATCTTTATTGCGCATTTATTACTCATCATTACATATTAATCACACACCTCAGTCCTCCGGTTTATAGAGATTCAAGTGACTCTACAGTGCGATTTACAGTTAGAAATACATGACTATCGAACTTCTAATGATGAGTTATTTTATCATATTTCGCTTTCTTATGTCTCCCTTTCCTTTCAAAGTAAATATCTACCTGCTCATTGATGCGATGTAGCGGTATCTACATCATCGCTACTGTTTGTACCCCAACACTAATTACTTCGTATCCCATTGGTGTTTAGTCACGGTTGTGACTATTCACACTTTATAACTCTAAAGACGTATCATTTCTTTAGAGCTATAACGTCCATTTTGTCGTCTTAGTAGGAAACTCTTTATGAACCTACATATCTTATGAATTGCATTAGGAGAACTTTAGTCGACAAAAGGTTAGTCTATCCTATAGTTATAGATAAAGATAAATTGGGGCAACGTTTGTATACAAAGCACATTTTTTATATCTTGTAAGTCAAATAAAATTTTATTAAATCTATATCATCAAATCGTTACTAGTTTAGCCATAGGCTGATCATCTATTTACCATTAAGAATAAGGTTTAAATTACCCTATCGAGACATATCCTTTACAAAAACACTTTCAAAATTTATATATCAACTCGTAGGCTCCGTGGCAATATTATACAAACTTCAGCTTGGTTAATATTCATCATCATACTTCTGGGTTGGAGACATTACCTAATATCATCTCTATCTCGTATAGGAGAAATACGTGAAGAAGCTTTTTCACTAGCCAGAGCAAGGATATGACTTGCATTTTTCGAAGATCCTGCAGCATCTGTGAATTGCTTGTGAGTAGTTTGTCCGTGTATAATTAATCTTCCATCTTGACAGAGCTTAGAAGTCTTTTCTTCAATCTGATGGCATTGACTGCCACCTCGGAGGCGCTCAAGTTGCTCGAAATAGCCAGAATTAATTGGAGTTACATAGTCTCCACAAAATACTCCAACTTCGAATTTTTGTTCTGGTCCACGAGGTGAGAGTTCTGCACAAGCAGCTATAAGATCGTCGAGCGATTGATATATAACATCTTCAGCACCAATATGTTTTGCTATAGCTTTCCGATCTCTTGTATGTGCTACGAGCTCTAGAGGTGAGGCAAGATTCACACCATAAATATGAGCATGTGTTACTGGTGGTGAACTAGACGCTAATATAACTTTTTTTGCGCCAGCTTCACGAGCCATACAGATGATCTCTCGACTTGTTGTACCCCTTACAATACTATCATCAACAAGTAGGACGGTTCGACCAGCGAATTCAGATGGAATGGCACTGAGCTTGCGGCGGACTGCTTTTTGTCGGCTGCCTGGGCTGGGCATAATAAAAGTCCTAAAAACATATCGATTCTTAACGAAACCCTGACAATAAGGTTTTTGAAGACATTCGGACAGAGAAGCAGCTGAAGTATTTGAAGTCTCAGGTATTGGAATTACTACATCAATTTCTTTCACTAATTCTTCCCCTAAGGTTCGAACAATTGTTTTTGCAAGTTTAATACCCATATTTACTCGGCTTTTGTGAACACTGATACCATCAATGACTGCATCAGGACGTGCGAAGTAAACGAATTCAAAAATATCTGGCGAGTACGCAAGCTGTGGCACAACCTGACGAAGTATTGGCTTGTTTCCTTTTCGGATAATTACTGCCTGTCCTGGACGGATATCAACTATATCATCAAATCCAAGTTGTTGTAAAGCAACAGACTCAGATGCCATCATATAATCAACAACGTCAGGTAATGTGCTGGAGGGTCGAGAGCCCATAACAAGTGGTCGAATACCATAGGGATCACGAAAACCAAGAATGCCGAAGCCAGCGAGCATAGCAGTACAGGCCCATGCTCCCACACACTTACTATACAATCGTTCTAGGCTACGGAAGATATCTTCCTCATTAACACGTGCCTTTCCTGTCTCATTAAGTTCATTTGCAAGAATGTTCAACATTAGTTCACTATCACTATCAGTATTAATGTGCCGATGAGCTTCCCGGTCGAGATAAAGCCGAAGTTCATCAGCATTAATTAGGTTCCCATTGTGGGCAAATACTATTCCATAAGGACTATTGACATAGAAAGGCTGCGCTTCAGCGCTTGCACTGCTACCAGCGGTTGGGTAGCGCAAGTGACCTAGTCCCATGAATCCGGGGAGATCTTGTACACGGGAACCATCATTGAATACCTTAGCCGCCATACCATTGCCTTTGCATTGGTAGATACGCCCACCAGAAGCACAAGTTGCGATGCCACAAGCATCTTGACCCCGATGTTGGAGATAGTATAATGCATCGTGAAGGTCGATAGCAGCAACTGTGGCCGAAGGGTTTTCGACATCACCCAATATAATTCCTAATATGCCACACATGACTTATGGTTTTTTTTTTTTTCTGAAATAAGGTGAGATAACTGGTATCTAACTTAATGGTGGTCAGTATACGACATTATCAATTGATTCAGATTTAGAAATTTTCTTTTGGAATTGGTTCAGTATTTTTTATTTTTCTGCAAAATTTTTCTCGGAAGTCTAACATCTTGTGAAAATCTCATCATCCAAATTGACAAAGTCAAGAAAATAATTACATGATATATATACAATTCGGAAATTTATACCTACTTCTTATAAGATAGTAGTCAACTTATCTCTCAATATAGTATGATACTAAATAGAATAATGAACTATGTTCAATTAGTCCCAATTAAAATTATTAGTTGTGATAAGCGTTGTAGAGTATCGTAGGAAGATGTGATTCTGACCATCTACTTGTACTTGATATACACTGCACTCCTCTAATCAGTACAAGGCCCATTACTCCTAAGGCTGCAGAGTTGAAAGAATTTTGATTATTCATTGTGACTAACAAAATGACGTACTGAAACTACAGTCTTCCTTTTTGTTCCGCATCAATAGCAAAAATTACAAAGTGCTAATTTCGCTTAACGAGCTTGTATTATTGTTGCATTAAATTTCAGGAAACATTAAATTCTCACCCTCTTTCCTTCCTTAATTCCTTACGTCCCTGTCCTATTCTCTTCAAGCTACTTCCCTGTCACTCAGCCCCGTAGCAAGCTAGAGTCAGTCTCCGTTCTATCATCATTGGCCCACTATAGAGACTAAAGTGAGCGAGACCAGGGAGCCTGTAGGCTTAGCCAATTTAATTGATCCGGCTAAGCAAGACTCAAGCCTTGGCCAATGAAATGATGAGAAATCCCAAGTCCATCCATAAGTCTTTTAAGTCACGATTGACTTAGGACCAGGGTAAGCACACCCCTACTCATAACATCATCATCCTCCTCTACTTAATTCCTACAAATGTGCCGGTCGTATAATCCTGTCAATTCTACCACATCCTCTACCATTATCATTATCTCCCAGGGTCGATCGGCACAGCTACGGGATTCATATGTAACACCCCAACAAGTGCTTCTTTCCCTTTTAAACTCATTATCTTGGCAAATAGATGCATCTCCGGAGGTAGCAAGTTCTCTTTGAGTATTGCTTGGCTCGACATGACAGTCTCGGCCTCGCACTGCGAATGCGAATGCGATATCTCCATTTAAAACTCCCATTGACTACCCTGATGGACGAATCAACCCAGCATCTTATGTATTGCTCAATGGAGCAGAAGAACTGCTGCCACTCCCAAGCTGCGTCAGATTCTACACCAAAATGTTGTAACCTAGTTTTCTGGTGTAATTCCCAAGTTAAGACAAGCTATCCTAGTTAGGATACAGGATCAGATAGCGAAGTTTAAGAACTTTCAATTTTTTTTCGATGTCAGTACTCGAAAATCTTGAGATAAGACCATTATTTGCAAAAACTATCAATATCCGAAAATGATAAACTGCTGAAAGAAGGGGAGAACATTCTGAAATGTGTAAATAAGGAATCAATGCCCCCAAAGCTAATAATGACGCATTATTCACTAGGTCTTTCATGAATTTATAAATATTTTTGAATGATATCCTTCGTTCGAAGGTTGAGTGTAGAAGGTGTTATACATGTCAGTTCTACGGCAAATAAATACCTACTCTATCTAGAAATGCATCATCCTTAGCTATAAAGAAGAGGATTACCAGGGGCAGTTAAAACTATGGGCGCAATGCAAGACATTAAGTCAAGAAAATGGTCGAGTTATATTTCAATTTCATCAATTAGATAATGTGAAGAAGCTCGTTGAGGCTGGAATCTTTGTGAAAGATTTCTGGAATGCCACTCATCTTTAAAATGACGTGCGTCTAGAGGGCCGTTTTCTCTACTCTATCAATTAAAGTGGGCACTGAAATAGAAAGCTACGAAGAAGCTTGTCGAGTCGTAATATAGACAACTGATTCAATTTTTGTTCTGCTTGTAATTCTCAGATTGTCAGATCAAGAGCTGACTTGGTAACTGAAGATGGAGAATTTATAACGATCTATCTAGAACAAAGTATAACAAGGTGGTAAAAGTAATGAAGTTGACAAGGAATGAAGGCTCAAGGTAACAAAGATTCAAGGTTTTCTTGGAATATATATTGAATTTGTAAAAACTCTAGGAAAGACAGAAGACAAAGCGTGAAGAATTGAACTATCTAGGACTATCTCTTATTTATGTGCATTTTTCCGTTCTTACTATTATTACTTTGAGTTAAACAACGTCACCTTTCCAAAAATAGAATATTTCCTCTTTATTAACATATTCTTATCCAATTGCCAAAAGGTCTGCAACACATGCACATTAATACCTTCCCAGCTCATAATCATAACAGGTTATGAGCCCGGGCCCTTTCGCGCAGCAGAAACTAATGCTAACCATAAGAAAGGTATTACGCAATGGCAAACGACCAAAGCAAAGTAATTCATTAAGTCACGATGTATCCTTCAATCAGTGGAAATCTAGTCTTCAGGCGAAATTAGCTCGTCGCAATGTACTAGGTCATGTCTCCCATGACATACCTAGTATACGACCACTGCTAATGCCCATTGATCCTGCTATAACATCCCCTGACGAAGAAAACTTAGCTATTCTATCATCAGAATATCTAGTCAAGCTTGAACAGTGGATACTAGGAGAGATTGAAGCCAAAAGTATCATCACCACAAGACTAACTTCAATAGCATGTCCACACAATTATGATAACATGACAGCCAAGGAACTGTATGATACGGTTGCCGGTACCAGGCAGGAAACTGCTACCGCCCCATACTCAACTGCATTGAAAAGACTACTCACAGTTAAGTTTCTGTCCACAACGGATGATTATATTGACCAATTCCTATCCGCTTACCAAAGTGTTAACAGTGCGGCTGACGCATTTTCTACGAATGCCGCTTTGTCTAAAACTGTCTACCACATAGGTTAAGGTCTTGCTTCTGCTATGTTTGTAATGGGCACTAGAGGAATTGAATGGTTAAATTCATGGAGAGACACACGGGTATTTGCCGCTGACAATAAATATGTTTCCCTTCAATCGTTGATGTCATCATTAAGAACAATTGCTGGGAATAGGAGCTTGCGACCCACCGTGGCATCAGCAACTCCCAATCCCAGCAAGAGTAAACTTGAATGCTGCTGTTAGAGAGCTAGAACAAGACAGTGACTCTGAATGTGAGGGAACTATATTTGCTAGTTACATGAACAATAATAAAAACCGTACAATCTATGATACTGGTGCCTCTCACCATTTTGTTTCCAATAAAGAATCATTCACTAGCCTCTATCAATGTAAAAGGCCTTTTAAATTCGACCAAGCGGTTGGGGTATCCCGTTTAAATAATCAAGGTACTGCTGTACTAAGAATAGGAGCTTTGAATCTCACATTACATGACGCTCTATTCTCTCCGCAATCATCATGTAACATTGTATCTGCGGGAAGATTAAAAAGAATTGCTAATATCGTGCCCAATTATAACAAATCATTGTTATTACAAAGGAATGAAAATTGCAATGACAAGCCCATCGCCAGCCTGGTTTGTTTGAATGATGTATACTACATTCACCCTCTATCTAATGATAACTTACCAATTGCCGTACCTGGTGTAGCCAAGGTTCCAATAATGACAAGTGCACAACGTTGGCACCAACGTCTTGGCCACCCAGGACAAACCATATTGAAGAATACTGCCAAAGTTTCTAAAGGACTCGAGGGTATTAATCTTAGTGAATTAACAACGTGTGAGACATGTCATCTTAGTAAAGCCCAAAGGTTTGTGTCTCGTGAACCAAGGCCAATTCCGAATGAACCTCTAGATGAAGTCCAAATTGATACTGTAGGTAAAATAACAACAGCAATTACCGGTGATCAGTATATGGTTATCATTACTGACTCTAAAACACGTATGCGCTGGGTAATAATGTCATCTACTAAAGATCAGATCGCCCCGTTATTAGTTCAGTGGATCAAAACAATACAGCATCAATATGATAAGAAAGTTCGCGCAATTCTTAAAGATGGAGGCACGGAGTTTCTCCGCATTATACCTCACTGTAAAAAACATGGCATTCGCACAGATGTCTCAGCTCCCAATACACCTGAGCAAAATGGCATTTCCGAGTCGTCTAACAAAGTAATTCTGCAAAAAGCACGATCTATGCTTATCGACGCTAACATGCCCGCCATCTATTGGCCTTGGGCAGCCGAGCATGCTTGTTTTGTTAGCAACAGACTTTTTTGTTTGCGCACCAAATATACGCCAATTCTCGATTTTATGCATAGCTTACGCCAACCATATGCTGACAAAATCGATCTCTCTAACATCCCTCGGTTTGGCTGTAGAGCATACAAATTGATCACACCAAAACCAGGAAAGTTCAACGCCAGAGCTGAAAAAGGATGGTTCGTTGGCTTTCAAAAGAACACTGACAAAAACTTTATTATGGGGAGCGCATATTTGCAATCACCATCGCTATTTGCAATCACGCTTTACCTAATTTGGTCATAGATCCGAAGGTAGATCACCAGGGATTTTGTGCTTTTCTGAACCGTTGCTCTAGTAACTAGATAACCCCTGAAGTTTTAATGAAAGCTTTCGCGTCATTTTATTTATTTATATGACAAATAAATGGTTTAATATCTCCTTCTGCAGAGTAAATAGGTTTGAAGCATATATTATCTTGCCCTTATCTACCTCCAAATCGAAATCTATTTAAATTTATATCTTTATTACGTTAACATGAATTCCACAATTGTTCCTTCTGATCTGCAGACTGCACATTCTTCCAATAGTAAATATGAAAAATAACATCTTTTAAACGCAATTCGTTTCTAATTATGCGAATAGTGCCCTCGGAAACACTTTCTATTCCTTTCATTTTTAATGAATATGAAGAAGTAGGTCCCCAACCTATGCCATCTCCTCCGCTTGGTGGAGCTTTCGAAACCCAGGAGGAGTTCCTCAATGCTTTAAATAATACCACTAAGCTCTATGGCTATGCATGTTGTATCGCAGATTCAAAGGGCCCCAAAAATGCAAAATACAAGCTATACATTCGTTGCACTCGTGGTTTAAAGCCCAGGCCATCAAAGACAAAAAATACACGACCAGGAGCTGGATCCCAACGAGTCGGTTGTCCGTTCCTTGCTATCGCCACTCGTGACCTAAATTTAGAATCACCAGTATGGCAGTTACAAGAAGTGCGAAATTCTGAACATAATCATGCAGGGTCCAGCGAAGGCGCCCATCCATGTGTACGCCGCACTTACATGACACCGGCTGTAAAGGAAGACATTCAGGAGCAGTACCGGGTTCATGCAAAGCCTAAACAGATACTGAGTTTTATAAGAAATAAATATAACATGGATGTAAACAATCCCGTTTTAGCGACAGCGGATATCAAAAATTATATTTCTACTCTACGGACCGAGCATCTGGGTAATATGACGCCAATTCAGGCTCTAAATATTGCTCTTCAGCGTGATCCTGATTGGTTTGCTAGGGTCGAGCTAAATCAATTGACCTCTCAAGTAGAATATTTGTTTTTTATCGACAAATCCTCAAAAAATATGCTCCTGCATTATGGAGAAATCCTCATACTTGATTGTACCTACAAGACCAATAGATTCCATACGCCTTTAGCCATTTTGACTGGAGTGACTGGCCTAAACTCATCTTTTTACTGCGGAATGTGTTTTATGAAGGGCGAAAAAGAAGAGGATTACAGGTGGTTAATAAAGTGTATCAAAGATCTTTACAAAGAGCTTGACATACCTCTTCCGCTGACATGGCTTTCAGACGGTGATCCTGGTATCCCTGCAGCTATTGCGTCGGAAATTTCACCACATGCTATACACCTTCTATGTGTCTGGCATATAGAGAAAGATGTGCCTCAAAATTGTCGCAAGCATTTTAGTAGTCGCGAAGATGGAAGCGAGCTTTGGACCCAGTTTTTCGGGAATAAGAATGCTTCTCCTAAAATTATTGGCGAATTTCAAAGGTTGATATATGCCAATTCGCCAATAGAATTCGATAGCTTCTGGCAAGAGCTTCGGAATAAGTACATGACTATCAATAATAAGATAGTATTATATTTGGACAAAGAAATAGTCCCCAAGAAGGAGAAATGGAGCAGGGCTTGGACAGATTTGCACCTACATTTCGATAATCACACTTCTTCTCGCAGGGAAGGTGGTCATGCCACGTTAAAAGCCTCACTAGGAAGCTCTGTTAGCGACCTAGATGCAGTAGTAAGGAAGTCAAAAACTCTTTGCGATCGCCAACGATCAGACTACCTTTTAGAGCTCGTTAAAGCGAAAACGCGACTTCCATCTTCTCTGAGAAAGAGTATTTTTAGAGATATCCAAGCTTTGGTAACCCCTTCCCTTGAAAAGGATTTTAAATCAGTATGAACTTGTAATCAAGGCACGTAAAAAGAGGGCATATTTACCGCCTTGTACAGGCAGGTTTACAAA
>QVIK01000725.1:4475-25883 GCA_003957845.1 Oidium heveae | reverse complement strand
TTCAACTGTGGATGAACCACCAGAATGATTCTGGGAGCGCTCGACGCTAAATTCATCGGTCGACTGAACCTGCTCGACAAATGGAGAAGCGGTGCTTCGATCCATTTGGAGACGCATTCAGCTGTAGATGAATCGCCAGAATGATTCTGAAAGCGCTCGTCGCAGATCTCATCGATCGACTGAACCTGCTCGACAAATGGAGAAGCGGTGCTTCGTTCCATTCGGCGTCGCATTCAGGCGGTGGATGAATCTGCGAAAAGCTGCTCTCGCAATTCAGGCGAAGCCGTCATCATGAACCATTCTTAATCGATTGATCGATGGAGAGAGCGTGGTGGTGGTCGTCGTCGTGGTGGGAATAGCCACAATGGAGGGTGTGGAAAAAATGAATAGAAAGGATGGTGCGATTGTGGGATGGAGATTCGGTTATGGATTGTGGGACTGGCTAGCGTCTTTTCGGTTGAGCGCCTTTGTTGAACCAATCAATAGCCATGTCACACGTCTAACTCGCTTCGCTTCTATCTGAACCAACCATCGTGCTTTGGACCAGGCTCTGGACTCCACCGATTTTTATGAGCAAATGAAACCCCTGTTCTGCCCCAAATTCCTGCGCTAAACGACTCCACCGATAAAAAGTGGCCAATGTTCGGTCGTCCTGCGACGCTAGTGTGACCGGGGAAAAACCATCCCCCTGCCAATGTGCTTCAAAATGTTCGAAATTTGCACTGAAGATAGCGACGGGCGTTACCTTTCCAACGCACCCATTGTCACCCATTTTATCGCCCGTCGCATGGCGTACTGTGTCGCGGCGTCTTTTTACTGTTGATGGGGGCGCTAGTAAGCGAAACTCTATCTGCCCCAATTAGCGCGGAATCTAGCCAATGCGATCCCAATCTGCCCCAAATGATCAGCGAAACGGGCCACTCAGGGCGCGGCTTGGCGGACCCACGCATTTTGTAATAGTATATAGATAGTCTCTGAGGGGACCAATGAAAAGAACTCATTGCAAACTCCAAACGCCTTTCCTTGTGCTCTGGTTTATTTGAGAATCCCTTTTTCTTCGATACTCTTCGTTCGTACCTTTGCGATTTGAAAGCTGTTCGAATCGCTTTCTTCCCAAATTGGTTGAGATCCAATTCTGGGGCGAGATTCGGAATAATGCGGAAGGGTGCGTGGCGATACTGTGGGTTGTTGTGAAGCCAGCTCACCATTTCCTGGGCCTTTTCCTCTGACACAGCTGGTCTTCTCCCGCACCTTTTCTTCCTAGTCTCCAAATCATGACTTCGGACATATATACTTACCGTTTAATGAACCCAAGCTGCTCCGCAATTTTTGTCACCGGCACTCCTAGATCCAAAGCAGTTTGGATTTTGATTCGATCCTCTTTCGTAGTTTCAAGACTACGATTTCGTTCATTGACTGAAGAAGGGTCAACCCCTTCTAGGGTAGAGCTATTTATTTCTCTAATTTTTGCTCAGTAGTTGCAGTGGGTTAAATTAAAGCATCTACTTACAATTCGGTAGAAATATTCGAATCTTGGCTGTCAACAGTGGGAAAACTGCACCCTATCGGACTCGGATTAAATGCCATATGAGTCTGGTACATACTAGAATTTCATTAGTTATTGACTTAGGAATGTGATATTAAACTCTACATACGAATTGGAATAACAACCTATGTGTTGCAGTTCAGCAGGAAGACTCGGTCCAAAATCAGAAACCACTGGAGATGGAATAGGACTAGTTTTTCTTAGCAATTAGTCAATTAAGGTGATACAGCAACCTACAAGAGAGATTGAGAAGTGGAAGATTCGATCAGAGGGTAAGTCGCCCAGGCCCGTGTTAAAACTCAAGCCATTGTCAGCCATGTCAAAAACCTATCCAATACTATTCATGGGATCGAACCAATACTAATCCGGCAAGCTTATCAGGCTTTAGCTCTAATCTTAATTCGTCTATTCGAGACAGAGAGTTGGTGGTGCCAATGTTTTTTATAATAAATTTTAATGTAGTGTACTTGTGCGATGAGGTTGGACTGAAAATGGAAGTTGGAGAATGTATGGTTGTGTGATGGTGGAGGAGTCTTGTGACCTCGAGAACTTGAAGATACCCAATTTGGTTTCTTGCATTTCTCACCAACTTTCTAGTGTTACATTTGATCGACATCTTACCCCTGCCTGCATGCATATGTATATGCGAGTTACATTTATTTAGGGTCGGGATAGTACGGGGGATAAACTCTAATTGATAGCAGATCATTCATTATTAGGATATGATCATCTCGCTTATACTCCTACTAGTGGCTCCACCTACAATTTCAACCGTGGCTATAGGGTATGTGTGTAGAGTAGGGTTGCGAATGAGTGAAGAACTCCACTTATGCCGGTCAAGTCTCGGTTCTGGGGCGAACATATTTATGCTCAACTAATGCAGAACTGGTATATGCCAAAGCCCCTGAACCGATGATTGGGCCCATAATACCCACCATAAATTATCATCCTGGCTAGTGGATAATACTGAATAAGCTGCTTGCGGCGAACCAAGAGGGGATAGCAGGCTAGATTTCTATACTAGAATTCATGATCGAAATACGAATCTTGCTCCATGAATTTTCCACATAGTTCACAAACTGCATATCAAGCCTTTCATGAGTCAGAACAAACCTATTTACAATTTTTCTAAGTTTCTTCAATGCGAAATATATGATAAGAGGCAATGGTTATTTTTTTAAATTTAGAAGACATAATTGAGCCGCCAGATCATTGGCTAATTACTTCTCAAGCAGACGTTGAAAATTTGGTTAGGGGCTCCGAAACTCAAGACAGAAGAAGGGCGATGTCGGTTGATGGTATTAGCCTCAGAGAAAATCCCAATCTTGAAAAGCCAATCGTAATGGCTCTGGGATGTTATCCGTATGCTTTGTGTACACTGAAATAAACCTTCTGGTATCAAGAAAAATTTGGAAATCAGAACTTGAGCTAATGATTTCGAACTTTGACAGTATTGTGAAGGAAATAGCTTCACATTTCGACCTCAATAGCCTCGATGCTCTCTCCTCAACTTGTCGACAAGTCCGGGTTAATCTTCTTCAGTTTCGTGCCCATCTTATTCATTCAACTCTCCATTGTGAGAATGAGCTTGTGAGATGTGGTCAAGAACGTATATACATGCTCACACACTTTTGTTGCCACTGGGGTGGGAGCTTACAAATATAGGAGCTAGCAAATGTGCAAGAGACTTTGTTGGCCCTTGCCAAGGGTGCAGCAGAGTTGTGTGTAGAGTCAGTTTAATTCTTGTTATAAGAGTATACCCAAAATTACTTATCTAAAGTTGCAGAATTGCGCCGTCAAACCGCCAGCACCGTCTCTTTTACGCTATCGTCATCGCCGAATATGCAGAACATGTTCCAGTATAGATATCACAACACTTATTTTCCCTCAAAGTAGAAATTCACAATCTAATATTTTGAACTCAAGTAACGTAACGAAAAACATCAGCAGCGATTCCCTTCATATGCACATATGTAAATGTTCCAGTCGCACAATTTGGCTCTGCAAGATGTGTGGTCGATCAATTCGTAACGCCGACCAAGAATATCTGAATGTTTGGAAATGGTCTACACGTATTTTACCCTCACTCGGTGGATTAGGTATCGGTCTAAGAGAGGCAGACCGAGGTGTTTCCTGTGGACTCGGCGAAAAATGTTGCAGAGCTCGTGAGGTTGTATTAGAGATTGACTGTGACGCTGAGGATGCGAGAGAAAATCATATTATCAATAGTTCTCAGAACCTTAACTGCACTCGTTTTGTAGACAAACCGAGACCTGGCTATAATCGTCATGAAATTGAAGGGATAGGGGGTGTAATGAAAAACAAGTTAGTAAAAATGGTCAAGGTCGGTGAATGTGTAACTGGATTTGAAAAAGACGGTAAAGATGATGAAAATATCCTGGCCCTTGAAATCGAAGGAGAGTTAAGGAGTTGGTGTTCATGGTGCGAGAAGGTTATTCCAGCAAATGATGAACATATGAAGATATTAAAATTAATATCTTAGACTACATAGGGTACTAAGAGAAATAGCTGGAAATATAGCTATATTAATTATGAGATCACATACTTTATGGTAGATTCTGCCGTCTTCTCATTGAAACAACCGCAAATTTTTAATTTAACTGTTTAATTCATTATAATGAAAAGTTACTGTTCTTTTCCATCTTAAGTACGTCGTTATTTGATTACTTGACAACTCCTGTACACATGAATTTTTTTTTTTTTTTTTTTCAGACAAGAACGAAACGATGTAACAGCGAGTAAGATTTAGGATCTAATATACAATACTTCGCAACAATATCTGGAAACTTTTTGTTTCGTAAAGACAGAAGAAAGAAGGTGAGTAACTTGGAGGGTTATGGCTTACTAACTGAAAGGCATGTGATTATCCTACATCAAATTAGATCACCAGTAGGATAGGCAGTAAAAGTTACCTTTCACAATCAAACTTTGAGGACTTTTTTTAGAAAATTCCTTTACTTTCTGGCTCAATCATCTAAGATTCTCACACTGGGATGTTATTAGCAAAGACCAATTTACTTGTAGTGATTAAGAAGTGCTAGTACGAGGGTGTAAAAGCTGCTATCAGGCGAATTTGTTGCTCGGGATCTTTAATTTAGCATATTAAGTATTGATAAACAATGGCATCATCACCAAGTGCTACCTGCCTATTGTAACCTTCCAGTTTTACCTCAAGGCCGAATCAACAATGAGACGTGTAACATGGACATCTCCAATTGTAAATTCAGTCTTACTTATTTTTTATTCACGTGGTGAAAACCTATTTGATTACTCTTCTAAATTAATCGGATAGTGAATATCTCCTTTCCTGGATCGTACCTCAAATAACCAAACTAGGACGTAATTTTTCTCTAGTGTGGCCTCTTCGAATCAGGGAAACTTAACCTTACAAATTGACACTTTTTTAACTTAAGAGATCGGTCAGGGGATGTTTGATACGATCATCCTTGGGTATTCGCTTACTCGGCAGGAGCTATGTGTGTCTTCTTTGAGCCTCTTGGGCCACTTCATTGAAATTATTCATGTTTCCAGAGATCCTGTTGCTTATTGATAAGCTATCGAATCAGAAAGGGTCTCTTTCAGCAGGTGGTTGAGTCTAAAGAGAAATGTTAGCAGCAGCTAGTAGTAAAGCTCTTACAATTGAATCAATTAGCCAAGGCAACGGTAATGGCTAAAAAGTTGTCAATAATGTTTGAGCCAAGATAGACTTATCATATAGGGAGATCCACTCTTTTCATTTGCTGGGGCAAGGTGATGTAAAAAAACAATATAGCATATACTGTACAAATTAGCTATCTTAATAGTTGATAGGCTGTTAGTAATATATTTGTAAGAGGTTCAAAGAAAGGGGGTATCTCGGCCATGATCTCCAAAAAAATTTTACGCCAGTAATCAAATCATAAAGAATCCCTAATAACACATTCCCTTACTATATCTTTTTCCCCTTTTTTCTCTGCGCTAGGTATACCGTTCGAATCATATATTTTTGGACACACTGTATCCCTCATCACATCTTTATCTCCCCAACCGATACCTTGGGGTCCGCTTGTCCACTTGTAGAAGCCACGAATTTCTTCTTGTCCCTCATCTCCGGGTTTTAATTGCTGGTCACCCCATCTCCCATTATAATAAAGAAATCCAGTGGGAAATGATGACATTGCGGGAATGAATGTCCCATTTGATCGAGATTGCGTCTTCCCCTCTAAAATTGGTTGAGAAGATGTCATATTAGTTGAGTTATAGGTATAGAATAAAGCTGACAGAGTAGGATCCCAAAGGTGACCAAGTGAGGTGTAATCATAAGCAATATGAGGGGGGATTCGCTCGTCTAATCGACCAATTAGTTAGTCGATGAAGTATTGGGAACTGAATAGAAAAATCTCACGAATGACATGAAAATCATGTGCTTTTGCTTCTGGCCAATTGGAATGTGAACCTCGTGCGCTGAACACAGCAGGTCTGTCACCAATTTTCTGAACAGCATCATAAGTATATGCTGTACCGAAGCCGTGCTGTGAGTACCATATAGCTGTTGGTGTTCCATTAGTGAAACGAATCATATTGTGCTCCCTAATTAGATATATTTTAGTGAGCAAAATAACTAAGACTCAAAATACTTCAGGAGAGATTTTTATCAGGTTTTCCTTGAAAATTGATAAATTAAGAATTCTGAGAAAGGAAGCAGTGTAAGCCAGTTAGAGGGGAGAACAAACCAATCGCCCACATGATTCCCGACTTGATGGCCTAGTCCTCTAGGTCCATCATTGAAGCTGTAAAAATATAAATAAAATGCGTCGACCACGCCTTGCTGTTCATTTCCTGCCTTGTCCTTCACAGGGTCCTTTTCAATTACGACAACAACACAATTAATGGATTTTTTGGTCTGAAGTGTCTTCTTACTAGGTTTTTGCCCACGAAGCCACTTAGGTAAATGAATAATTGGTTCTCGGGAACTTAGATAAATATCGCCATCCCGAATTGTATTTAATTGATCTAGATTTGATAAATTTAGAGGAGATGGAGAATTAGAAATGGGCGTGAAATTATACGTTGGCTGAGTGTTTGCTAAATGTATCGAAAGATCACTTGGAAAAAAAGATTCTTTTCTATCAAGAATAATTATTGGCGCTGTCAATGATATTAGCAGTAAACACGACAATTCCCAAAATTCCATGGAGTGTAATACCGTACGTTAATACGTATGATGGAATAACAGTATTTTTCATCTGCTCCACCACTTTCCTGGCCTTTGATAAAGATTTTCTTGGCAAACTTTTGGGTAAAGTATTATCTTCTCTATTGACAATTGCCAGCATAACCAGAGCGACGAGGAATGTAGAGCCAAGTATTATCACAACCTATCACGTGATGTTCAGTATTAATGGCTATGAGTGTGAATTGGCTTAAACACATACCTTGAAAATCCCAGCAACCTCAACTATCAATCCAATTTTCCGAAGAACGGAGTGAGTCCACAAGAGCTTTTTTTTATTTCGTCCTCCTTGGCTAGCGTTGCCGTTGAGAAAGGCAGTATCTTCAAGATCATCCATATTGATATCCTCGAGTTCCAACCGCATATCTTTTCCATCTTGTTCCGTTTTCCCCGACATATTCAATGATTGTTAAAGTCATAAACGCATATTTGTATGGGTTTCTCTCTCTTTGATATAGTTATTCAATGGCTGATGACTGAAGAGACTGTTCCAAGGAGTGGGTGTTAATAGATAAGTTCAAAAAACAAAAATTGACCAGCAGCAGCATAGGTCTAAAACGATAAATCAATCACGTTTGGGAGTGTAGGAAAATCATTGCAAAAATAAGAAAATTTTTCCAATGGATGGATTAAAAGGACAGAGACTGAGAGGATCTGGGACATCTTCACGTTTGACGTATCTACGACTTTTTTGATCCTGCCCCCACACATGACAAGTACGTTTCATATCCCTGTCATGCTGACAAAAAGCAAATCTAGAACTAGCGCCCTGATTCACAAATTGCGTCCACTTAAACATACTGTAAAAATTATGTTGACTTTTCATTGGTAGTTTAGTCTTCTTAATGCTAGACTCCACAACTAAACAACGACTTATTTAATTATTTTTAGTAAGTCGGACAGGGTCTCCTGCAATCAGAACACGATCAGCCAACTTTGAGTTATCTTATCAGCACTAGTTCGTCTCTAGGGGTTTATATAATTTTGAAACTCCAATGTCTTCGATGATTGTTCTTTTTCCAGTCAATACTATTGTTACAAGAGAAATAAATTGAAATTAGTTCGGAATAGAAACCACTAATACTCGCTATTTCCAGATGTAATGGCTGCAAATTCGACCACTTTTTAAACGAACTTATTATTTAACCCAATTTTTCAATCCATTGATTAGAGATCGATAGCCTCGTAACAAATTTCTCCTTCGCTAGCAAATGAAGAGAGAATCCTCAAACTGTCAGAGCTGCTGCTTGCCTCGATCACACCTAGATATGAGATCGCCCATAGGGTAATTTGAACCAGTATCAAGGGGCCCTTCAAAATTTAGTGTCCCTTATTATTCTTAAAGAATACTTCCACTGTCTGCAAAATGAAGACAGTATTTCGACAGATTGAGCTTTTTCGCTTTTAAAATTTTAAAAGCCGTGTTGCTGGCAACTTTATTGCACATCAAAATTTTATCCTTTCCGCAAAATCCATGAAACCTGGATAATTTCTTTATTTTTCAATCTCACCACAGAAAAGCTACTATTTCTGCTCCTTCAAGCTAACTATTGTCACGAAAAACGATGCCGAGTCCGAATCCCAAATCACCTAGATCTTTGGTAAATGACAAAATTAGAGGGCATACAGTGCTCTTGTGAATTAATCCACAAATTGTTCCAGCATTTCTTCAATTAAATATGTTTTTTATTTGGGGGTTTTAAATTTGTCTATTTGGTCCATAAGGAAGTTGGGAAAGTAAAAATAAATCCTTAATCAAAAGCTTCTGAGGTAAATAATATTTTCCGCCCGTATTGCTGAAATCTACTTCAATTTTTTAACTTCTTTAACACTTCTTTATAACTTCTTACCCAAAAGATGCAAAATTGAGAAAAGCTTTCAAAGTATTTCGATAATTCCTCAATCTCTCAAATAAACACCATACTCTTGGCTGGAGTATTATGGCCAATTTACAAAGTGCCGATTACATTGACATATAAAACAACCATATTCTATCCTCGAAGTAATTACTATCAGGTAACTGCTCACGCTGAGTAATTTAGCTAAGTAGGATATTGAAATCTTGGATGCACCATATCCTTTCTTTACGTAGTCCTTCAACTCCTTTGAATTTTTCCGAAATAAGTTTGCCTGGAGCTAGCTGCCCAATTACACACACAAAAAAAAAAAAAAAAAAAAAAAAAAAAAAAAAAAAAGAAAAAAAAAATTAATGTCAGTAATCCGGAAAAAGATAATAATTTATTCGCTGTAAATAACTTCTCTCGGGTGTTTAGTGCTATTCAGTGGGTTGTCATTTATAATCTTTTGAAGAGTCTGTAGAGTCAATATTGGAGCATACAATCACAAACATACTCACTGTAAATTAAGCTTCTTTCCCTTATTCTTAACGATTCGACATCAAGCTCCTTCAAAATAAATAAATAAAAAGCAATAGCAAAGATAATTGTTCGGTAAGAGGAGAGATATTTTGGTGTGAAACACTCGAATGGATTATTGGGAGACTTTGCTGTACTTTAACAATTTTTCATCTACTCAATGCGAATAAGTACCTATTACAGTAATGTAACCGGCTTTTCTATCCTTCTCTATCCTTCCGTTCACTTTAGGCAAAGTCAATAGCTCATTAAGCTTTCTCCATTTCTACACCAAAAAGAATAACATGTCTTAAAAATAAATGAATATGAAAAGAAGTAACATCAAGGCCTAGCCTTACTTAAATTTACAAAAACTTCCGAATTAGAGTAGGGAAATCATCGGTTTTTTCGACTGTTCATACTTCTTTCAAACCCAAACTACTATTGAGTATGTCTACCCACAATTTCTATTGAACTTAGATCATAATAGGCACTAAACGGGCAAAGAATTTGAAGAATTTCTCTTTCAACAATATGCTACGGAACTATGACCAGTCGATTGGCACTTTAAAGCTTAAGGTAAAGATCTAAACACTGTGTACAATACTTTTATGCCAAATCCTCTACATAGGCAAACGAGTCCATGGTGAAAATGTGGATCCAAATAATCGTTTTCTCAATTCTGTATCATCACTTTTTTCCATCAGTTCTTGATCATCCATAAGAATTACATTTCCTTTTTCATCTTGATCTTGAGCAGCCCAACAGGTTGTACGCCATGTAAACCTGATCATTTTTAACTGCCATCTATTTTCATTCATGAGAGCAGTCTGTGTTGCTGTATCAGAGTAAAGCAATTCAGTGAAAAATGACATGCCTAGATATCTTTTATAATTGGCATTATCATTTTCTTTTTTATTTGAACTTGCCTGAGCTTTACTCTTTATATTTCTATCACAGAGTCTATCTAATGCATACCATTCGCGAAGAATCCACCTAGTAATCTTAAAAATTAGACTGGCTTCATAAGGTAGATAGCGTTCGAAGAACATTCGCTTCATCTTCTCAAGTCTATCACCAGAAGTTTCTGGTGTGGTAAATTTCGAAATACGAAATAACTGACAGTAAAGTTCTAACTGATAGAATGCCCGGTATATATCTATAAATTTGATCTCTGGATCTTCTTTAACTTGAATACTGTAGTAACTGCGAGCCAGACTGTTCACATCTCTTTGTAAAGACTGCAAATTCATAATGTCTTGGCTATCGTAAGGGGCACGCCATGGTGCACACTCTTCTCGCCATCTTTTAAAACTCTGCAACTCGTCTAGTGATGGAATAAGATTTTCTTTATACTTGATTTGCTTTCTGAATCTGGAGAGAACGATTTCAGCATTTTTCCGATAAAATTTGATGAAAACTTTGGTACTATTATGTCTAAGCTCATTTTTCCTATAAATTCTGTTGAAGTCTACCAATGCTAAAATGTCGCGCAGTAATTTGACTTCATCAGGATCTTCAAAAATTTGTTTTAGCAAAAATCTTCGAGGATTTAATGTAGAAATTCCACGTGGATGTGAATAGTCTTGAAGCCATCGGTCAACTTTATTTGCCGTTCTCGGATCAGAAAATATTTCATTTCCCATCCTTCGCTCGCCATCCAATGGTTGTGGAAAATTGGTTTCACTCGCAGCTCTAGAGGGTTGTATAATAAATGTTGATTCTAAACCACTCTCTGGAGACTCAGGTTCAGATGAAGAAAAAAATTTGCCAAACCCATCAGGGCTTAGAAGGGGAGTAGTACCAGGTGACTTTGGCCATGGATCTCGATAGGCGAAATCTCGCCATGTACCTGTATTGTGCCTCAGTGTACCAGAGCTCCGTGCGCTAGTAGGTGGATCAATATCCCACGTTTTTATATGAATATCCTGGACGTATGAATCTCCACTTTTCTTATTTTCACCTAGGGCAAAGTTTCCAGCATTTGCGGCTTTTGCCAATTTACTACGAAAAATTTCTTTTCTCGACTCCGCATCTGGGTCAAAGGACACCACTGAAATATTCCAGGAAGCCCTATCAGACTGATAATTCTCTACATTTAAATTTGATGATTCTTCCATAATTGGCCCAATATTAGTACCTTCTCGATATTTTCCTTTTTCCAAAGTCGAGTAAGAAGGCTTGCTCGGCGTCAAAGTCTCGAGTTCCACTTGAATTTTAGTCTTTGGCGGCTGAGCTTGAAAATTCTGGTGACTTAGAGCTCTAATACTTCTGCTATCATGTCGAGCTAAATTTCTTTGATGTACATGTGTTGATGGTCTAGAGCCATAAGCCTGGGAATATCGGAGTTCCCCTTTTTTCCCGGCTCGTGGAGGTTTTTTTGAAGAAGATGGCATATCCCCAATATTGATATGTGCCATAGCAATTGGCTACAAACTAAGAAATACGAGAAAAATATGCTCGAAATGAATAATAGGCTAGTTTAATATAAAGAACGCTTAATTATATATATATTTTGATCGTGTGAACTCTGCTCTTATTTTATTTGATAAATAATACATTTATATGAATATTAATTTGAAATATAGAGAAAGTTAGGAATATCAAGTAGACAGACAGGTGAAATTTCGAATATAAAAATTTGATAACAAATATTTCGATCCTGCTGTACCTTCCTAAATACTGATACCTAAACGGCAAGAACGAGAGATACAAGAAATCTTGCCATATTTTTTCAAATTGAAAATAAAAGAAAAAAAAATACTCAATGAACAGAAATTTGGAATTTATCAAGCACTAATCACTTGTATTTTGTATTCAGTGATAAAAACATTTTTATTTGTCATGAACGAAAACAGATAGAGCTATTGTCAAAAGCAAATATAGATCAACAGAACTCTTCAAAAATTTCAAATCAATAAAAAATTTAAATATTAATAAAAGGAGTCTCAAGAATCTTTAGGGAAAAAAAGAGGTTAAACAATGATTAATTGATATGCAAATAATCCCCTAAGTGATTATCTCCATTAAGAGAAAAAACAAAATTGGCTAATTGTAAATTGATATAAAAAAACGACAATTTTATTTAAAAAAAATACTTATTTAAAGAATCAACATACATTTTATTTTAAATTATACTTTAATGCAAAATAGTTAATGAAGATGATAGTAAGGCTTCAAATCATTTGAAAATATAATATTTGTGGGTGATTGATCGGAAGGGAAAAAAATTCTGTTTAGTTTGTAAATTTTCTTCTCCAGGTTATTTCCCTTCAGTAACTGGTAGGAATTACAAGGGGAGCAGAGAAGGTTAGTCCATGTATTAGTTTTTTCTGCCTTAATCAAGATTAATATCTTTCGTAGATAAAATACAGAGAATCAGTCGTGCCCATAGTTTTCCAACTATAGGAAATAATTGAGTTAAATATTTCTCATGCTTCTTAATGAGTGCCAAGTAATACGCTTATCATTTTTTATTCTGTGGCAGTTACCAAAAGAGATGAAATAATTATTAGTAGGCTTGGTCCATTTAAAGTTGGTAGCTCTGGTATCGAATTCCCTAGCTCTGATCCTTGAGAGGTATTCTTTTTGAGTAAAAGCCCAAGGCGGGTTTGATGAAGCTTTTTAAGCTTGAGAAATAGTTGTCTAGGCCATAGATCTGCATTTTATTCAATCTGTTTGACACCATCATTCTTCTGAACATTTATTTCACTTTATTCGTCTTAAATGTCCAAATGATGGCCACTTTTATCATTTGGTTGACAACTTAAATTTATTTTATATCCAAATAGATACCTGTAATATCTGACTCTGATGCATAAGAATTTAGTTAATACCATCTGTGAGAATGGGCAGCTCGATAAAAGTTTCACTTATCGTCATCTATAAGAACTTCTTGAATTAATAAAAGTTCAACTTAAAGTTAAAGTGAGGTCAAGATGACTACCATCTATCTCTTGTTTTCGTCCCAAAGAATTAGGTATGAAGAATAATAAACCACATATAACTGAATAGTTATCAAAAATAAAAGTCCTAAGCAGTAATTTAACTTCAAAAAGTCTATTTATTTTCGTCAGGGAGATTTATACTTTCAATCCGTTTTTTTTAATTAAAACGCAAATTTAAGTTGAATCTGTCAGAAAATTGTTTGTATTTAGAACAATCAGTTTTTGATCTAATTTCAAAAGCTTTGGGAAGCCAATTTTGTATTAGATCAGCACGAGAAGATGTCTGAAGCGTATTAGTGTTATTTTTTTAAGTAAAGCAGAAGTACCTACTGAAGGGTGTGTGGACAGCCAAGTAATATCCTGTTTTCCCCGAGCTGCTTCTAAATGATCCAAACGCTTCAAAAATACAACAGCCGCTCTGGGATCATAACACGCCCTAGACATCAACATAAGTCCAATGTAATCTGCTTCTCTCTCGTGCGTTCTTGATGCAGGCAGGGTAAAACCGTATTTTAGTAGAAGATTTCCAACAATCCCACCAGAAAATAGATCGAAAAGCAAGACTAAAGCAATCCTCAAGGGCCAGGTAACTAAAAACTCGTTACTCATATTCTCAGCATGATGACTTGCAAGTCCATGAGCAATTTCATGGCTAAGTACTGAAGCAAGTACAGCATCCGTATCTGCAATTGATAAAATTCCTGTCATCACAAATACTTTGCCACCCGGAAGCACAAAAGCGTTGGCCTCTATATAGATTTTAGAACTACTTACAGCTTAGAAGTACGTCAAGACTACTTACCACTAGACAATACAACATTCACCTCCCAATTCACGTGCTGCAATTCACATGACTCAATAAGTCTCTTCATAACCCTATTTACTTTTATTGTTCTCGCATCCCAATGAGGTAAAATTGAGCCCCGCAATGACAACATCAAGTGCCTATAGACATATTCATACACCTCCTCTGCATCTGCATCGGTAAAATACATGAATCTTCTTCGACCAGATACAGGGGCAGTTTCTAGATGCTGTGTATAAAATATAGCAGCTCCTCCAATTATAGTAACATAGATGCAAATGGCATATTTGTTAGTCAGAAAGTTGAAAATTTGATTGCTAGTTAGTAAAGGCCTAGCTCTCTTTAATTTATCGGGATCATAGCCAGAGGGTTCATTCAAAGAAGAGCGTGGCGGGAGACTGTGCGCATACTTTGTTGTAGTATTGAAGGTTCTTGTCCTTGGATATAACAAGTTTACTGCTGCATGAGGAGTCGCGTTATTTCTCAATCGAATTGTCTCAACTGCCTTTGGTATTCTTCTCAAATACATCCTAAATGAAAATGTATTTGGCCCCCTGAGAGCTTGAAGTAATGTAAATTTTACTAAATTCTGTTGGCCGTGTAATATTAAGATCCGCTCTTTAGTTGACAATAGCTTCCAAAACTTAGCAAAGATTGATACAAATCATTCATTGTTTAGTCTTCCAAGATAAATTTAAGAGTGGCTTCTCCAGCAAGCTATATTGATTGCTTTTAGATTATACTATTTCATGATTTTCGACTCCGAATACTTCCATTTTGAGACTGGACGTTAAATAAAGGACATTGATAAAATCCCAAAAATTCCAACGAGTATGATTTGAATTTAATCAGTGGCTCTGGTTCTAAATATTCACTTGATAAATCTATCTTGTTAAAATCTTCGATGGGCATTAACAAAATATGCACTCGTTGTAAAATTACTTTTTGTAAATGACAGCGATATTACAATTTACTTAAATCAATTCAGGGTGGCGGTATCAATATTCGGGGTTCTCTTATATTTACAAAAGTATCGACTCGCATACTCGAAAAAGCGTCTCTTGAACGAGAAGAGCATCGCATCCGCTCAGTTTTACTCGTTTGGAGACGCAATAATTGAATTAAAACAGTAGCATACTAGATGACAGCGCTATTTCCTAAATAATAACTCGAATTTACTTCCTACAATTATACCGATCATGCCACCATATGAGTCAAAATGACACGTTTTGGTCGACCTATGGACGATAAAAAGTCGCTGTTGTCGATTTTGATTCGTGAAGTAGAGCACGATATTTTAAATTTAAGTACAGACTAATCGCGACATGATTTACAGTCATTTACCTGTCTTTGACTCAACCTGTCTTGTGTGAGTTTGGTTGCATTTCTCTAGAGAAGAAGGTCGTTGAACCTCACGAGAGATGGATAGGGATGACATGTCTATCTGCTTTGCTCCTTCCGAAAGAGATAAATGGTCACTAACCTAAATCATCTTCATCATGAGAGGGTGTATAGAGAGATCCTATACCTCGAAAAAGAGAGTTCTACTGTGATAGTTTGTGGCTATTTTCTGCTATTGGCATCTCAGATTAATGCTGACAGCTAACGCTAACACATGGCTATTGCCCAACTTAAGGTAAAAAAATTGCTAGCAATTTGTAATTTAACAACTGGTAGTCATAGATTTCCATGATGATGAGAGACTATTTACGGTTAGTCAATTAGCAGTGTCAGTTGGAAGTGTCATTTTATGGTCAATTTAACCATCTTACTGGTTTGGATACAATAAAATGTAAGGAGCAACTGAGCTTTGCTACTTTTTCCTCTAGTTAAAATCTCCACGTATAAAATTCATACTCTCTTTCCAGACTTTTCTCTGTCTCTTAAAGTTATATTTTTTAACTTCATTGAACCTTTGACGACTCTTCGACTGATAATGCCTTCTTGGATCAATAAAGTCAAGGATGCTCTTCATCTAAATCGTGGCAATAAACACTTAAAAAATAAATCTATGGCTAGCACTTCACAAAGTGAAAATCTTCCTCGCAACTCTATTCGTTCAAATAGAGCTCTAAGGTAAGTCTCAAAATAGTGGTTTGACACGAATTAAACCATTATTTTTGATTAAATTTAAAATATAATTTATTTCCCAAGGCAAGTAGCTAATTCTGTTAATGTTAGAATTTTTACAGGAAAGAACCCTTCCGGTCATGAAGGATGCAGTGTAGCAGCATCTGGAGAGTGTAGTTTATGTTCTGGAAGATTTCAAATACCTACCCCTGAACCATATACTACTGCAGAAATAGGACTTGGTGCTCCATATTTATCATCAACAGAGTGGAATGATAGCATCAGTTTGGACTCTTCTCCCACAAATAGGCTAGGTTTGTTTTGGCCTTCAAGTTGGAGCCATATTAACTATTTTTTAGATCCGCTAGTCGACCCTGCATCCATCAATTCACCAGGAAACTCGTCTAGCAATTTTAAAACAGTAAGTAGTCTTAAAGAGAAAAGAGTTTCAACTTAGCACACATTTACTCTTGATTATTAGACCTCTTTAAATAATAGTAAGCTGGAAGATGCAGAACCACATCAGAATAAATCATTAGACAGGCTTGGTCCAAGAATTGATACTTGTAAGCTACTTCCAAAAGCCGTGAAGATATTTTTACAGAGACTGAGAATTCTCAAAGAAGCATGCGAATAAAGTTTTATATTTAAGCATTCCCCTGAAAACTTTTCCAAATATTACCAACAGCTAGGCTTAAAATAGAGGCTTATCTTCCAGATTAAGAGAGTTCAATATCGCCGAGCATTAGCAATGAAACGACTCCAAGTTAGGTATTGAGTTAAGACAAAGTAACTAACCTCGTGGAAATGTCGAGTGTAAGCTTGCTACTAAAGATAGCTTGAACAGATTGTAGCTTCTTTAATTTAAATAATTGAAGAAATCTACTTTATTCAGGAACTAGAACCTTCAAAATACCAGTAGTGAGATCTATGTTCTTTTTTTCTCGAATAAATCTTTGTGTTATTTACATCCAAGGCATGTTCTAAGATTTCGAGCCTCCAGTTTTGTGAGCTATAGTGAATAGATGTCTTCAATAGTGTTCTTATTCCTATTTTGAAGGCTACTAAGTATGTAATTCTCTGGGGAAATATAATTAGAATTTTAAGGCTCTTTGGAACTTCATTATCACCGTATGCATAGCCAAGAAATTGTCTTCAAGATATTAACCTATTTAGCTTTACTTCAATGAAGTATTATCCAAATAAGCATAACTTATTGATAAGCATACACTGGCTGCATTCTAACAATAGAAGGATTTTTATAAAGTGTGAAAATTTCCCTCTCAAAGCAAGTACTACCCATTGATCATCAGTAACCTTGATTATAATCATGTCAGACAATTGTTTAACATAGCAGAAGCACTAATACTTTTTAATCATTTTTGATTTAGGTTTTCTCTCAACATTACATTGGCCAAGTCCAATATTTTTTTCAAATTATTATATTCTAATTGTGCCCCTTTACAAATTCTTGTCCGGTTTTCCTTCTCCCTAAATTCAAGTGCATAGATTATTTGCTATGATAGAGCATATCTCGAGAAAAATTCGAATATAATGAGAGTCATACGAATACTAGGGCACTCTGACTTATCGGTTTTTGATTACCGATCGAATAAAAATTTCGGCACATATTGCGGCAGAGTTAAACGGTGTGAAGAGCTGAGTTTTATATCTATTCCTTCGCTCGCTCTAGCTGATACTTGATTATCATGATTTTTTTTTGGAGAGTAAAGTAAAGTCAGGCGTAGTTTTTTACTTTTTATAGATCTAAATCAACTCAATAGATCTTTGCGTGATCTTATATAAATCCCATTTTTTGACTGGCGGTTTTGAATGATACCTTTTAACCAAGAAAACTACACCACAAATTGCTTCTATTACGCAAAACACGACGTTGTCTTTGTTTACACTTCTCTTTTGAAGCCCTAGGTCTATTAATCCAGCAATAAATGGTGACGAGAAGCCTTTGGACAGGTTCAAATAAAAATATTCTCTGACTCCAGTTTTTGGGGTTTTATTTTTGAAAGTGATTTATTCATCTCTATCTATTTGATTGTCGAAAGAGGCTTAATGTTATGGGCAATGAAGGTAGTGGAGCGCTGAATATAATCGGTAGTCTATGGAGCTACTGTCGATCCCCATGACAGGGTACGACACGTCAAACTCTAATATTTTGTACATAAATAACTTCGTAGACCTATGACAAATATTTCCTTCCCTATAGAAAATTAACATAGACTTTGTTTGTTTGTTATTTAACGTCTAACTAAATAAAGGCTATGCCAGTATTTACAACTCCCAAATTGGGCAAAGGACGCCAAAGCTGATCGCATTGGGTATGCCAGATATGCAAAGCATATCTGGGCGTTTACACCGGCACCGCGTGAAGGTGAAGATTTCGACTTTACCGGCTTAATATAGACTTCGTATATTTAGTTCGATCTTCAAGGTCACTACTTAATGCGTGACACTTAAAAGTTATTATAAATCAAGCGGCAGCGTGACCATGTCGCATCAAATTGTACTTGTACATCCTGTAATTTCTCCTTATTCAGACATGAGGGGGCCAGATTTTATACCTTTTTGTTTTTTATGGTTGCTGTTTTATCTTCTATCTTCTCCATTTCTTTTCTTTTCTCTTTTGATAATTTATGGTAATCTCTTAAATTAATCAAAATTCTCTACGTTTCAAAATTCCGAATCATCGTTTTTTCGATTCATAGAGTATATATATATATATATATATATATTTTCTTAATCTAATTGGTTACTTTATTCTTAGGCATTCAATAATTCCCTAACTTTTGAATTGGATCTTCCTCCTTCTCCCTAATTGATCTGATCAACCAACTTCTCCGTAGTATGGTATAATATAAAGCTCTGAAATTACTTTAGTTTGATTTTCAAACTTAGTATCATTAGATCGGTCGAGCGAAGCATTTGACACATCAATCAGAATGTACCACGCTGAGCAAAATGGCCATGATATAAACAATTAGCGTCCAATATCAATTAAATGCAATTATCCAGTTTCCTGCAATGGTCTAAACTTGCTTTTAGAGTAGACGCACAAGAATTCTAGAGCAAAGACAGTACGACGCGATTTTTGCTTGTATCGCATTAAGTTTACTTTCATGCTTATCTATACCCAAGATAATGAAGAATAAGGTGTAAGCTTGACAGTCAGATTCTTTACCCAATCTGTTATTATATTTTCTTTTTGGTTTACTCTTTCCAAGCAATCAAAAATAAATTTGATGATTTTTTTATATATTTTGACGAATATAGAGTCTAATAGCTTTTCAGTTAAACGGAATTTGGATATTTCTGTCTCTTCAAGGGAATAGACTGAGATCTGAGCCATTCAAACGAGTACATTTTGATCTCTTGAAACACATATCCTGTAGCTTTCCGATGAACCACTAGTTTTATTCCCGTGACCTTTTTGTCATTCAATGGCTGTTGCTACGACAACCATCGTCGTGTGTTCGATTATCAAAACCATCTAGGTTGAGTTGTGCAAGTACATGTGCCGGTACTACTACCAGAAGATCTACATACTTGCAGATGATATTTCAACCACGTTGCTTTGGCAAAAATTCTGGAAAAGAATTTGTCTTTTACCAGCGGCACAATGCCACAGCCTGGATTACAGGCAAATTTTCTACAGACTGAATAAAGGAAAAGGGTGGGGTGCAGAGAAAAGGTCCAGAAAACAATCCTACTCAATGATAATTTCGCAGGACACACTTGCCAAGGAACGTTGACCAAAGTTGCTGTTGAAATATTTGAGGTGAGTATAACTAGCCGTCTCTTGGAACATTCAAAGACTAATAATATGTTGCAAAGAATAGGATAACACTCGGTGTTTCCCTATTTACGCAATCTCTAATCTAAATTTGTTGCCTCCTTTCATTAGTTTTATTTCATCATAACTGTAATTTTTTGCATTGCTATGGCAATCATGTCTAGTTAAGCGATATTGTATACTCTTTCTCCCTAAATGGCGAACGAGGGTCACAAATGGCACTAAGATCGCTTATCCGCGTGATTTTGCATTAGGGGATTCACCAAAAATCCGGGGAGATTTTAAATCTCGTATTTTCAGGGTATCCATGTATAGCTCTTAGCTTTAGTGCTGTTTGTGTGCGAACAAGAGACTGAGAATCTTGCCTTGCAAATTTTCTTGCTGCAGGCTCTCTAAACTTATTCAATTCTTTTGCAACGCGCGAAAGAATGCCAATAGCAAAATCGTATCTGAGGATTCGGTAAGGTAGATTCTATAGCGACAATCTCCGCTCGCGTGCAGTCATTCATAGAATTAGTAACTCAGCCAAAGGCACGGGTTCTTTGAGCCACTTTAACCACTGTTCAAGGAGCACGCTTGTCTCAGAACTTGTGATTATAAAAGCCACAGGAATTCCGCAACCTGCAATGTAATTTTTTACAAAAATCGTGTACAAGTATGCTTTTCGACTATGATCATCAAGTGCAAAGCAAGTATTGTGCATACAATCAAGGCAAAGTAGTGAAGAATACTGGCGACACTGTCGAAATTGCCAGCTGGTATAGAACTAAAACAGGAAGTCATCTTCTAATCCTTCATTTAACTCACAATATTTCAACTGTAACAGGCTGTCATCCTCCCTGGTCAGACACTGGTGATTTTAAAGGCTTTCAAAACATTTTGTATTAAGTTGGGCACTGCTGTTGATGTGCTCCCGATGCACATTATAGTAGACATGATATGTTAGACGAACCATGTGCGGCAGCTCAACTGGCTTAATCTCTAGATTGATTTGAGACTCTGCTCCTTCATACCCTAAATTTTCCACTATTTTCTCCCCTCTTTCCCCGGGAAAAATGAGACTTTTCAGAGTAGTCTAGTCAGCGCAAGTGGTAGGCAAATGGTTGATCGGAACTCGTGGTAGCTTGACTTGGAAGCGAGTCAGGCCCTAAAAAAAATCAAAAGGTAGAGGATAAGATCCAGAATATTTCTTCCCCAGAAGCAGTGAATCTAACAATGGAATAGTTTCAATGTAGATAGCTATCTCTCTATGAATGGAAAGAGACTTAAAATTGCCCATCTTTTGGACAAAAGCGCAGTTAAACTCCGGCAGAGAGTGTAAAGGACAACTTCAAGTTTTAACTTCTTAAGATTTATAAATGTTAATATAGCTACTTTCTAATACCAGCCCCATGTGGCTCAGGGACAAGGGTCCTAGTTATAATTATACTCTACTACCACGGTAATGTTTTTACCCTGTGGGGCCGACATGGGTTTTTAGTGGAGCCGCCAAACCTAGCTAGGCATGATCTACATCGAAATAGAGTTTATGCATCGATTTTATGAATTTTCTTGACAAAAAATATATGGTGAATTTCAAACGACCAAATGTTTTTACCCCCCCTTCATTCTTCAAACTAAGCTTAATCTGTACAATGATTGACAG
>QVIK01000724.1:0-25948 GCA_003957845.1 Oidium heveae | reverse complement strand
GTTTGTGTGGTGAGGGAGTTGTTGACGTAAGCATGTCACATGATGGTGATTAGTCATAATATATTGTATTTATGTCGTAGATAGAAGTAGAATAGAGGGATAACTTTAATTGATTAAATCCAACAATCGCCTCCACGAACCCTTACTTTTTCTTGGGGCTAAGACCAACCGAACAAATATAGGGCTGGATTCTAGTTAATCAATTGAATGTTCGAATATTAGCAATCGAATTATGCTCTAGCATACCTTTCCCCTCGCACTACACTATGCCCACAATGTTCGAAAAATCGCATGAATTAAGACAGGGATTTAAGGTGTGTAAAATTTCCAGTCTAGCCTCATTTATACATGATCTCTTCGTAGAACTCTAAAATTTATATGGTAAGAATTGACCAGAAAATTCGAAGAGCAAGTCTATTTTTATTCTATTATAGGCTCATTTGATTGAGAATTGAAGATTCCCTGATAAAATTTGAACTCACCAAGTAAAAATCTATGTGATGTGTATGTACACTAAATATTAAGTTCATTCGTGAAGATTTTTTCCTCTTAATTATCATTAATTGTATATGCAACCTTTACGCTATGATACAGTCACAGTGTTTGTATACATTTATAGATGATTCAATATTTCATTAGGTACACTTCTGCCTCAAATTATATTTGCATTTCTTTCATAAGTATTAAGCCTTCAACCGTTAACATGCATTCAAGAAAATTATAAAGCCTGATTTTCCAGACTTGACTCCAACATTCTGTGAATACTCACCGTACGAATTGTTGTTAAGTCTGTTGAATACGAATCAACCATCTGCCGTCTCAAGTGGGGTAGGTAACCCAGACTGTATTTGGGAGAAAGACCCGATGGTATACCACACTGCTATCCGATCCACTCGTCAAAAAAAAATATCTGTGATCAAACGATTAATGTATCTATCACCACTTAGTCCGCACGGCTTTTTTAGACAAGCTACAAATAATTGTGATATAAAACTTAGATGACATCGAAAAAAAAGGTTATGAGGCCTGTATAGGAATCGAACCAACATCCCCGGAAGACCGGCATTATCAGAATCCGATGTGCTAACCATTACACCAACTGGCCTTGGTTGCTTTCTTGGCTAGAAATTTAAATATAATCTTTAGCTTTTTAACGTCAAATCTTCCCAGATCGCAAAGTCAAACATTTGCTTTATTTTGGTATGCATAATTATACAAAACGGAGTAGCTAAATGAACATATGATGTATCTAAATTTCATACCATACGCGTATAAATTTTTCATACTAGTCTAACTTTAGATGATAGTTGGCCTAGCTAGAATAATAATTTGCGCTATGCGTAATTGCTTAGCACATGCTCATGGTTGTACCTTTTTTCTTTATAAATACTCACTGTGGTTAGATGGAGCTTGGTTTAAAAAAAGACAAGTTAACCCTTTGTCGAAAGCTACATGTCGGAATATTCTTATTCCGCTATGCAAAGTAAACAAAAGTTCGGGTTATGCAAAGGCGTGATTTATCCGACGTATTACATAAGGTATAATTTAGAAGTTGTAGGGATAGACATAAAAAGAATAAAATAATACGTTAATACCAAGTCGGTGACTGAAATTACTGTTATGTTCCTCTAATTATTGTGCTGCAATGATTTAGAAGACCTCTTTACTCTGTGCTGTAGAGTTTAGGGACCTAGCTAGCTGTTGGACAGTGACTAGGAAAAGAATAAACCAACTATACAGGTTTTACTGTTTAGTCAGTTAATATAGATTATAAAGGTTCACCTAGTGAACCGACACTCTATAATTATCAAGAAGTAGATGATAGATTTGGGAAATAAATTGTTTTAAGTAGTAAAACTCTCCCTGGCCTATTTGATTTGGAATCTCTCTTTGCCGTCTTTGCCGATTCTGATAAAATAAAAAGTACGTATCAGTATAAAAGCAAGCTGTTCATGCTCTCATAATTCTATCAATATCGTTCATGTAGGTACGTCCAGGGCCTGGCTAGTACTCTGTAAGCTAAGAAGGCTTACATAGTAGGTTAGCACGTAAACCTCCGTCTTCTCGTGCTTGAACTAGCTGATTAGCAGCAGCCCCAGCGATTGCTTAATCATTCTAAAAGTGTAGGCCTTTACTGCCCTTCCAAGAAAACCTGGATCGTCTAGAATGAGAGACCTGGGATTATATGATTTGGCTGAAAGAGACCAGTCAATATGGTCTAGAGGAGATTAGAAGGAATCGTTGGCATTTGGAAACACAGAGTCCTATAAAGCAGAGGATTAGTCATTAAGATTCATGTTTTCAAAGTGTGGTTTTTGTCTACTAGTTGCTAGAAACTGTGGATGAATCCTGTGATACGATAAGACTGATGACTTATTGTTTGTTTGTTATCTTTTTTACGTTTACAAGGATCAATCCAGGATCGATCTACCCTATAGCCACGGCTGAAATTGTAGGTGGAGCCACTAGTAGGAGTATAAGCGAGATGAACACACACCTATATAAAGAACGATCTGCTATCAAATAGAGTTTATCCCCCGTACTTATGAAATTTCTTGGCAAAAAATGTATGGTGAATTCATCCGACAGAGAAATTGTAGGTGGGTCAATTCTTTTACTTTAAGCCCAATTCATACATGACCTGCTGCATAAAATTTTATGCAACCATACCATCAAAATTTACAACTTGAGAACTGAAGTAAAGGTTTAGACAAAAATTTACAAATAGGAACAACAAAATCAGATAAAAACCTCAGTCCTCAATACTTTGTTGGACCCCCGGTCGGCGTCTATAACCGCCTTACATCCGGACAGTATAGTCTCAATAAGTTTGACAATGTATTCAGGACACAGAGTACCACGCTTCCTTCACAACCAGTCGAAGTGTATCTCGAGATCGTTGTTTTCCGCTACCTAGACTTAAATAGATGAGCTGAATGTAATCTTCCATACGATCCCAATCAGCCTCTCTCCTATTAAGGTCTGGGAAGTTAGGAGGTCAAGGACTTGGAGTATTGACTCTCCCCCCCATCTCTTCCATCATCCTGGCTCCTGCGTGAGGAGGAGCGTTTTCCTGCATCACGGAGAGCCAAGGCCGCATAGAGCCATCCCATCGATTAGAGGTAATATTTTCTGACAATACTTTTCAGAATTAATAGAGCTCCATTGCTTCTCCCAGAATAGACAANACGATCCCAATCAGCCTCTCTCCTATTAAGGTCTGGGAAGTTAGGAGGTCAAGGACTTGGAGTATTGACTCTCCCCCCCATCTCTTCCATCATCCTGGCTCCTGCGTGAGGAGGAGCGTTTTCCTGCATCACGGAGAGCCAAGGCCGCATAGAGCCATCCCATCGATTAGAGGTAATATTTTCTGACAATACTTTTCAGAATTAATAGAGCTCCATTGCTTCTCCCAGAATAGACAAGGACCTTTTTCCGGACCTGCAAAACAACCCCAGAACATCCAGCCGATCCTATTTTTTGTCTTTTCACCAACACAGTTGATATCATATTCTTCACTAGTCTAAATTAAAATGTAAGTCCAAGGATAAATTACATGTCATATAGAAAATGTTTACCTTCCTAGTGATCCATTCTCTTGAATGCTCACGATTCTTCACCCAATTTTCGTCGGTCCAAAGTATGGAAACCCAGTCCTCCATAGTCCAATGAACGTGGGCTTCAGCCCATTTTTCACGAACCCTCTTGGTCAGATAAGATACCGGAGGTCTCTTGTGTACAGGGTAGCGTTGATATCCTCTTTTCCGAGGCTCACTCTGACTAACTCGTTTACTGATACTTAAAATGTCTAAAGGAACCAGCGGCGAGGTCGAGATGTGTCATTCTCCGATTTATTGAAGATGATTTCACAAAATTGTCTATCTCGTCGACATCTTCGAAAGATAAAATCGGCGCACGACCTTTTCTTTTCATTGGTATGACGTTGGCGTGGTGCAATGCGTAGCCAACTTGACACACAGATAATTTCAACTGATGAGAAATTTCCTAGTTATTACCGAGTAGATGTGCGATGATGAGGATAAATCTACCAAAGATCTGAAACTGTATGGAAAATAAATTGTGTATAATTTGGCCCAATGATCCAGGCTTAGATTATTATTAGAGTTTATTAGCTCTGCACTAGCAGGCTATGGTCTCTGAAGCGAGAAATGCCCCCACTTAGACCCACCTACAATTTCTACCGTGACCATAGGGTAAACAAGCTCAAACGGGCAAGAGACGCCAGCGCTAATCGCTCTGGATATCTGAGGCAACTATCACTCTATCAGAAACTATAGGGCCAAAACTACAGTGTAAGCATCAAAAATGCTGACAAGTAATGAAAAGGGCTATAGAATTTACAATTTAAAAAAACCTAATAAAAAAGCAACAAACAGGGTTGTTGGTGAATACCCATTTCGTCTGCTATTTGGAGATATAATTTGCAGAAATATGGTCTTTTTTTTCTTTTTTTGACTCCCATAAATTAAATTATGAAGGGTTCCTGGGGCAGATTTCGAAGAAGAACTTTGTATCGTTTAGCCATTAAGCCAATTTTACGGCTCCCTCAGTAGTGCCAAGAAGATACCTGATTAAGTCTCTGCAAGATTAGGGTGCTTTGGGGAGTTTGATCGAAGGTTTTTTACACTGTAGAAGATGTCGACTGGATTTAAGTTCACTGCAACCACAAAACAGATAAGAATTGGTATTGTTAAACCGTTCATGATACATAGAAAAATCGCCGTGTCCCGAGCGTGCGGCATAAATTTGTGCAGAAATGAGGCGTGCAAGTGATAGCTCTCTAGGACAACCATCTTGTAACTCAATACTGAGTGCTTTATATGAGGAGGGGATATTATCTTCTCAGTATCTCTTAAATGCTATTGACGTCTTCGATTTAGTCCAGGACTTGGCGTGCATTGTAGAGAGTGGGAGAGCCTGTGGAGAGGTTATATTTTACGCTTCACCAGCCGCTCTATCTGCTTGTATATTACCGAGGATACCCACATGCCCGGGAACCCAGTGAACTTTGAATTTGCCGGGTATAGTGTGAGGAAGGCGTGGGCGATTAGGCCATTCAGATGACTTCTTAACAAAAAGTGCAAATTTAGATCGAGAGGAGCAGACTCGAACACTAACGAGGCGACGCACAACATCCAAGCTATCAAGTAAAATCCATAAATTATTAGAAAAGCGTGAAGATGATAGCTCTAAGGCGGTCTCTAGGCCAGCCACAGCAGCATAAACCTCAACATCGAATGTACTTAGTGATGGGCCGAGTGGGATACATTTCCTAGCTACAAGTCGTCTAACTTGGTAAACCACTAAGCCGCCACAAACTGCTGGGGATTTAGAGGAATCGTGTCTTCCACCATCGGTGTATACTACAAGGTCATGAAGAGGGATAAATGTGAGGAAAAAGTTTTGAGATCGGGTGACTAGTCTTAAACTAGCGTGATAGCTTTCTTTTTCAGTCCACGGTGGGTGAAGTAAGGTCTTTATACTCTCTATTCTTGGAACATTTAATACGCCATTAGAGAAGCGGGAAACACGTCGTTTCATATTCAGTGTCTACATGGCTCGCCGGCGTAAAGGATGATAAGAATCTAGTCGATGAATACGGAGAGCTGCACAGCGGGAAATTGAATCAAGGTGAATCTCTGGGGGAAGTAGACCAGTTTCGCGGAAAGAAATTGGGATGGGTGTCGTTTTATAAACTGAAAGGATGGATCTTGCGCTTGCCATTACTACTTTACGTAGGAGAGATAAAGATTCCTTTACGCGGTTTGAAATGTAGCTGTTAGGCTTGGAGATTCTTCCTTGACCTGGCCATTATGTTTCTGTCCCATAGTAAGCTATGGGTAGCACACAAGCGATAGTGGCTTGTCTCAGTAGTCGAGGGAGCACTCCGCTCGTAGAATTTCCTAGACTCTTAAGTACATTTGCAACCTTAAGTGCTTTTCCAGCAAGAAAACGTGTGTGCCATTTGAAAGTCATATTTTTGTCAAAATATACACCAAGCCATCTAGTGTATGGGTGCCTTGGATCTTCAGCCATAGATAAATTCACCAATTCGATCGCTGGAGTACAAAGAAGATCTTTATCGGATCGCTTTCGTGAGAAACTTTGGAGTTCAGTTTTTGAAGGGTCTAATGTAAAACCTTCCTCTTGGCCCCAGGATATGGCTTCTTTAATTGAGTTAGTCGGAGATATGCAGCTTTCTTCAAGCGTATCATAGGTTGCGAGCAATACCATGTCGTTTGCGTATCCAAACCTCTTCGTATTGTGACCCATTTTGAAAAGAGGAGATATGTAGAGCATAAAAAGTATGGGGGAACTAGGAGAGCCTTGGGGGAGCACACAATTTATTATATCTTTAGGGCCATTCTCACCTTCTAATCGAATCTGTACAGTACGATCAGTCGCAAATGACCCTACCAACCTAATAAGGTCATCTGGCCATCCTTGTTCACGTAGGCGTCGGATAAGACTACTAGGTAAAATAGCATCGAATACTCCTTTGACATCAAGTGTTATCATACTTGCAGTACGCTGTTCATTAAGAGCTCTTTCTATATCGTGAGTTAGACACGTGGTGAGATCTATGGCAGACCTGCGCGGAAGGGCTCCAAATTGCTGGTTGGCGATGACTCTGTTCTTAATTGCCACACAGGCCATATGCTTTGCCAATATCCTTTCAATCCCTCTGCCGAGGACCGAGAGGAGTGTAATTGGTCTGTAGGAGCGTGGTGATGAGAGATCGGGCTTTTTTGGCTTCTGTATCATTGTAACAACCGCTTGCCGAAAACACATGGGGTGATAGCCTTGCGAAATGCATCCCACGTATTGAGAGTAGACGTGCACCTCGATAGGGGGCCGTACATGCTTGAGGATAGCAGTTGTAATTTCATCCGCTCCAGCGGCAGTGTTTCTAGCTTGGGACATAGAATTTTTAACTTCTGCGAGTGTGATTAGCGGGAGATAAAGTGCGCATAACTGTTGGTGAGTCTATAGGAATATCTCCTGCCTCAGATGTGTTAATGAGGAGATTACTCACAAGAACTTCCCTTTTTTCGGCCAATTTAGTTGCGATTGGACTTTCCGGATATTTGGGATCTTTTAAGGGGACTGAGCGATACGCTCCAACAGATTTTTGCCATTTAGTCATAGCGAAAACATCTTTTCCTTTATTAGCCTGTTCCATTTTTGATCTAAGATATTCATCCTTAGCCTTCTTTACGAACTTTCGGTATGACCTTTTTGCCTCTTTTAATTCATCGTCATCGGGAGTACAACTAGTGATTGCCTTATATTTTTATCGAGCAGTCCTGCAGCCATCGTTCCACCACGGGTTCCCTATCCCGTGTCTATAGGAGCGCTTTGCTGCACTATAGAAAGCTAAACGAATAGCCTCTGTTATTTCTTCCGCCAATTTGTCTAAAAAATTATCACTTAAGGTTGTGGAGAGATCTCTGATTCCTCCAATTGTATTTATGAGCATTTTTAAGCACAGCTCAACATTCAGGGTATTTATTCGCAATTTCTGCGTTGAAGTATGGTGTTTTCCCCAAGCAAATCTAGTTAGAATTGGTAAATGATCGGATGTTGCATCTAAATGATTAGCAACAGAACCTTTTGTTTTACCTAGTAATGGACCGGAAGCCCAAGCTAGATTTAGAACGTTGCCCCGGTTATATGTAGCCTTGTCTAGGGGAGAGAGAAGAGAAAAGTTTCTATTATCAGCCCATTTTCCAATTTTTTCAGCGCCTATTGATGGACCTCGCGACCAGGAAGGCTACCAGCGGATGTGATGCAGATTAAAATCTCCCTGGAGGAGGATGCTACCTTGAGATGCCGACAGAGGAAGTGTGTAAAATGCTTGGAGAGAACTTTCGCTGTTATTACTATGGGGTGCATTATATGCATTAAATATATTTAGTATTTGATCTGTGGGAGAGGTCAATCGGAGGAGTAGCAAGTCTCTAGAGGGGCCAATATATATTTGCTCAGCATATGGGCTGAGCTCCTTTCTAACGTAAGTGACTACTCGTGGCCGAAGGGTGGACCAGTCAACAGGAGGACAAAAGATTTCATATGACTGGCGTCTTTTAGAAATGTGTCTGGAGAAGCCGCGAAAAATATAGGGTTCTTGTACAAGAATGATATCTGCTGTGTTGAGAGAAGCTTCATTCAGAGCAATCTTGTCTGCTTGTGATCCTCTTCTTATATTAAAGGAGAGGACTGTGGGTGGCTTATTGGAGGAGATGCGAGCGTATTTAGACCTCATTCGCATTCTATTTGATCCTTGCTCTGCCCTTGATCGATGCTTGGAGCACCATAGGGATTTGTTTGAAGCGGTTCCATATGAGGTATTGGAGGGATATGGGAGTTAATTGTTGCATCGTTGTTATCGGCGGGTGGTTCTGGCGAATGTGAGAAATGTTTGAAACATCCTGCTTCTGCTTGTTGCTTTAATCGTAACTCGCCGCAGATGCGACGGATCCAGCTCAATTGAGATTTGGTCTTTGTTTGTCCAGGTATTTTAGGTCTTAGGTCGCAATCGGGATCATCAGAGGGATGTGGTCCGTGACAATGGGTACATTTAGGAGGGGAAGTATGATTACCCCTAGCTACACAGTGGTTTGTATGTTCAGATTCTGTGTGTTTAGAAGAGCCACAAAGGCTGCACCTTGGGGAGGATGCGCAGGTTCGACTGTTGTGCCATGGCCAGCAATAAGAACACTGAACTGTACTTTGTCGATGGAGAAGTTCATTGGAGACAGTTCGGCAGCCAAATAAGTAAAGGATGCGAGGAAGGCGCTCTGGGTTCTCAGAAAAACGAGCAATCCAAGATGTAGATGTTGTGTGAGGGTAGAGTTCATTATCTTGAGAGGGTGTTACAATAACTGGCTTGACCCCAGTGGCAGCAGTCAATGCTTCGGTCATAGCTCTTACAGTGACTGGTTAAAGCTGGTGTTAGAAATTATCATTTATGGTGCCAAAGCTTCTTGGAACGTTTTGGATCCTGTATGACGTCCAGGCTGACCCGTTCTCGATTGTCGCATTACCAAAAATACCCATTGAGGTAATCTGCTCTTTGAGTGTGAAGGATTCGCCAGATTTTGAACAGAGGGCTAACCCTGTCTTCGTTGCCTGAACATTAACTAAAAGATGGTTGTTGGCACCAAGTTTGGCCTTCAAATGTGAACGTATTGCATATGGTGAGAGTTTCCGAGGCCTATGTTCCTCAGAAAGGCGGATAAAAGGGCGGTCATCAGCCCGAGAAGTTGTAGATTTGCTTAACTTCTTGGTGTTTTTATTTTGCTCGCTCGGTATCAAGGACGTTTTCGTAACGCGATTGGCAGCGTTGGGTGGGTCAGGAGGCACCCCCTTGCCAGCCATTGGGTTTGATTTATATATACTTAAAACGATATTATTTATATATATAGGTAATTTTTCTAGGATTCTGATAAGATCTTTTTTCTCAGTCTGAATTCGGCTGATGACTTATGCTTTTACAAATAGAATAAATATGGATAAGTAAGTCACGGGACCTATCTATTTGATAAAGTTATTAGTTATTGCCACACATGAAGAAAAATCTAAACATACATTAATTTCGATCCCCTGCAAGATTCTATTTGCACCAATTTTTCCTCCCTGCAAATTCCAACCCTTGCAATAAGCCTTGGACTCAGGACTGAAACTTACGTGATGAATGGATCGAACACAGAGAAGAGTTGATAAATTGGGACTGCATTTCAAGCAGCGGCAATGTTGTATATTACGGGGGTGAAGTAGGCGGAGCGTGACCTTCATACAGGCGTGCGCATTATGGCCTTAATAAAATATTAAAACTCATCAATATGTCATAAGGGTTAAAATCTTTTCAGGTATGCTCCAGAATGTTGAAAAACTACATATTGCTGAAGGGCAAATGTGAGTCAGTTGGATTTACGACTACTTAAGGAAGTTTTCGGAGCATCAGTAAATATTTCAGTTACTCGAATGAGGGAGTAATCTCCTTCGGATGAAGAAACACTAAAGTCTCATATGTGAATATGGATGGTTTGCAGAGTGGCTGGAGAGTTCATACAGAGGAGGAGAATCGGAAGGAAAGATACCTCGTGTACTGAGTTGCATAGTTTTGATAATCGGTAAGATCAAAAGAGCCATTTCCTAGACCAGAAAGGTTGTTATTGTTATTGTTATTACCATTATCTACTTTTCCTCCAGCAGTTCCTGCATCTAAGTCGGGAAGGAGCCTCTAACTGATTTTCAACGCACTCAAACTGTAAAGGATCACATCGCACAGATCCTGTTGGTCATCCTCTACTCTGAAAACCCACTTAATTAATCATAGAGTTACTTCAGTGGTATGTTACTAAAGTGAGCTGAGAGAATTGAGAGGCAGCAAGTTGAATGGTAGGTGTTTAAAGCGTGTAAATATTGACATCCAAAATGACGCACAGTATATCATCTTGTTTTAATTTTAATAATGAATCGAGGGTTCGACTGACTGTGAGCGGTTGGCTCCCTTTATTTTCGATGTGTATTCTCGATCCGATCTCCATCCCTCGTGAATCGAAGATTATCTACAAAACCCGCCCTCAGGTTTCATTACCGCCTTTCTCTTTCCTTTTCCTCTCATAATTTTACAGTTTCAAGGAACAAAGAAAATTGCTGGTCTCGGAGGTTTAATACCAGTTAGTTCTGATGAAAAAATAAACTTTACTGCTACGAAAGCAATTAAGCGAGAATTATGAATTTGGACAGAAAAGTAGTAATTTGAGACACTAATAACCTACAATTTAGATTTAGCATAACGACTTCACAAGTACAGTTGGATTAAAATTGTTGATGGCAATAGAGAGGAATGATTGTAAATCAATTCAAAAGCACGTCTGTTTTTACCCAACTATCAATTGATAACTTTCAAAATTCAATTGATGAGTTTAATTTATATATATATATATATATATATATATATATATTTGTGTGTGTAATTATTGTTATATTATATTTCACATTGTAAAGTAAGATATTTAGGACACTATCTAGGCCACCGAGCTAAGACAAAACCTTACGCTAAAAGTAATGCAAAATCATCTATCTTCGTACTGTACTGTAAAGTATCAAAAAATAAATGATATAACTTTAAAAGGTAGATAATAAAATTTTCGTTTTAATTTAAGAAATAACTACACTTTAGATCTTTCCACTGGGTCTATATAAGCTTTTATTCCAAAATCTACTGCTGAACGTGAGTTGCGGTAATCTTTGAGATATTTTTTGATTTTGTGCGTAATTCTCATTTTCATGTGAAGCATTATTTTTCTTGAGGAAACATATAATCACAGGACAGTCATATCTTCTGAGCCAAGATTGCATGATAGCTCGTATGGGTGAGCCCTAAATAGTGCGTAGGGTTTATACAGCTATTTTGGGAACTAAAGCATATTCAATCTGGTCACTTGTTTCATATTCTGCCATATCCAGAGCCACAACTATACTTTCGTGCACTATCTGGTCTTTGTCGTTCAAAAAGGTTTTTAAAATCTCTTTTACGCCACATTGATCACCAAGTGATCCTAAAGCCTCAGCGGCTTCATGACGTACCATACTTGCTTCATTCAGGTTACTAAGTGTAGCAGTAAGAGCTGGAATCGAGGCGGGATGACCTAGCTGGCCAAAGACAAACGCAATCTCGTGACGAAACAGAGCAGAAGGGTCTGAAAATCCCTTCGCAAGAGAAAGGACCGCTTCCTCAGCGGTAGGACTATTGGGTGGAGAAGCAAGGTCTCTAAGGGCAAACATGGATCTATATCGCCGGAATAAAGGGAGCTTTTGATCCAGTAGTTCTTGCTCAAGCCGTTCAATTGAGTCACCGTCTTTTTTCGCTGGTGCAGGATCGATTGAAGTAAATTTACTACCACAAAAATCAGCGAGCTCTATTACTAGTATATGTAACAAACCTGTTTTTCGAGCCCTCGTTACTTGCATCTTTTTGCTCCCATAAAATTCTATCTATTGCTAGTTCACAAGTCTCTCTTACCGTAGTAGCCTCATCTTCAGCATCCCTAAATTTTTTCAATACATCTAGACACTGAGTATCGCCTATTGCACCCATAGCCTCAGCCGCTTCATGTCTGACCATTGGATCCTCATCTTTGTTGGTCAATACCGCACTAAGATAAGGTATGGCCGCGGTATTTTTAGTCTGACCTAGACAATATGCAACTTCATGCTTCAATAAAGCTGAGGGTGAAGAAAAAGCAGCTGCAATTGCTTCTAGAGCCGGTAGAGATAATTCTGTTTTGGCGATATGTTTTAAAGAGAAGAGGGCACGAAAGCGTTTTGGCAAGGTTTCGGACTCAGAACAGAGAGATTGCTTCAGTTCAAGAGTGGTATCTGACGATGTTATCTGATGGCCTTGACTCGTCATGGTTATAGGAATAAATTGGTGTCCATAGGGAGTTCTCCGGTAGAGTTGTTGTTTAAATACTGGCAACTCTCGCTACTTCTGCACTAATTTTCGTAGAGGTGATGCTCTGAACTCCTGAGCCAATGTAAAAATTGCAACCGTTGGCCTGTTCAACCATCAACTAGTTATTGGAATTTGCTGCAGAGATATAACAAGGGGAGAAAAATTACATATGTCATACGTCCAAATACTAACTTTACGTCCTAGCCTAATTAAGCTAACGTGCATTAGCTTTTGCAGCTAGCCTAATCAGAACGACGCTCTTCACAGTCAAAACATGTTTTAGAATACAGAGGGTGTGATTTTATAAATCAGAAGTTCGACTTCCTCTGACCTACCATTATCATGTCTAACAACGTCTTACCCAATTGAGATTCAACAAATGTGACTTCCAAATCTGAATTTGTATGTAATGACTGGTTACCTGTACTCTGTGCTAGCTAACGTACGCATATAGCCAGATCATGTGCACAATTAGATTCTTCCAAACATGCGTTAAACGCAGTCATAAAAGTAGTCGTGAATCTCGGTTAAATTTGTCTTGTCTAGTTCTATAGTCTTTATTGGAAAAGTAGTCCGGAAAAACTTAGTAATAACGTATCCAATTAGGATTAGAGCTCATATTAATAAGAAAAAGAAAATTGGCTTCTTCCAGAAGCTTTGTGAAACAATCGCCAAGCTATTGGGGCGAACAATCATGGAAGCATTTAGAAGACATAGTCTCATCTTATCAATATGTTTCATTGATTCTTTCATAATTGTTGGCTAACTGTCTGGTGGACTACTACTAATTTGTAGCGAAAAATAGCTTACGCGTTGGAGTTGGAATCTGTGACATTAAAAATCTGACATGGAACTCGTTCTGGTCCCTCGTTGGCTAATCATTTACCAAATGTAGAATTACAGCGTGTGGTTTGTATTTTTAATTTCATAATATATAATTATGCTTGGTGACCTACTCTAGGCTCAAACATAATTTTCGCAAACTTAAATATTTATTAGTTTTAAACTGTTTCTGTCATAATCATTACCATCACGTTACTAGAGGTGAATAAAAAAGAGCTCGTAATGTAAAGAGTCATCAGTGATATTAATACTGGTGTTTTAACAAGCTTACGAAAGGCTGCTGATTCGTATGATATTTCGCGATCAACTCTCCGAAGCCGTATCTCTGGCCGACATCAATACACTATGCCACATTCAATTTAGCAATGAATAACATTTGAGCAAGAAGTCTTCCTAGTTGATTTGACTTTAAAAGAGGACTCACACGCACAACAACCATCACTTCCATACGTCAGAGAACTGGCAACTCAAATTCTTCATATGAATGGAGACTACAAGCCTCTTGGCCTACGATGAATATCTCACTCCATCACTCGAAATTCACGCGTTTCTTTTATTTTTGTTCGAAATTTTGAATCTATACGAGCTGTTGCAGCGAATCATACGGCCATAGATGCTTTCCTAGAGCTTTTTGAAAGCACTCGTACAGAGCTTCGTATACAGTATAAGGATATCTAGAATATGGACGAAACTGGTACTGCTCTAGGAATCTGCACAAATCTTCAGGTACTTGCGAGCTCATTAAAGAAGAAGGCCTTCATGGAAAATTTCAGAATCACGAGTGAGTGTCTTTTATTGGCTCTGTCTCACCTGTGGGCATAAAGCTCCAACGTCTGGTGATTTAAGGGTAGAAACTTGTAATTTACTTAGCTTCATGCAAAATATACCGCAGATTGACTGTATACAAAATCAGAGAATGGATGGATATCCAACTCGATTTGGTATGAGTGACTGCAGCGTGTTTTCATGCAAAATACGACACCATCCATCGATGGCTATCGGATGCTTCTATATGATGGCTATGGCTCACATGCACCAATCGACTTGTGGCTTTGCGATCAGAATAAGATCTGTCTACTATACCTTTCCCTCCACTCTCCACACATTTTGCAGTCACTAGATCTTACTCCGTTATCCATTCTCAAATCTCTTAAGGGTATTGAAATTCAAGCCTTCTTAGCACCTATAGATGCTATCATAGTCAAGAAAAGGCGCTTTGTAGTATCGTATAACAAGGCAAGAGAAAAGGGTCTACCAGAGCGGGTTATCCAAGTTGGCTTGAAACCCACGGGTCTTTGTCTGTATAACCCAGGGCTTGTCTTACAATCATCACAAATAACTGACCGGCTAGCTACTCCTACTCCAATCGAATCATGTATATTTTTCAATACACCACGTAGCTTTCGGGCTCTACATCAGAGTCAACTTAAACTTCTAATATTAGAAAATCTTTCAAGAATACCCGTTCAGTACTAATCAAAGCAGGAAAGACTTTTGTGGAAGCAAACTTAAGGGCAGTATACCTCGAAGTAAAGGTTGAAACACTTAAGCATTTAGTTAACTTCGCTAAAGATTCAGCTATTACCAATGGGTTTGGCATTACAATAGATAATGGGAGTAGTAAAGAAAAGATCCGCTTGAAAATTTGATATCGGCGATGTATACTGTGAGCGTAGAAGTAAAGGGAAACGCATTAACACTTCATATCAACTTATCAATTGCAATTATCGATTAACAGGTAGATGTTCATCTAATATACAAAAGTGGCATATATGTATAACTTTTACGTTCCATATATGTGAAGCATGTCTGCAAAATCAAACGATCTCGAGATCGCAGGCACGTACTCGCAGTGTTAAGCGAAAATTTGGCTCAATCGAGAATCATGTCAGTACAGTTGAGCCATGTAAGATTGCTACTTCTTTATGTCGTGAAGATCCCGAGGTAATGCTACTTTCACAAAATACATAAAATCTCCGATCAAAGAGAATTGGGGATATCGATGATGGGCACACTCCAATTTAAGCTCTGCTCGACCGTCTTGTGTTGGGGAATGTTCCTCCCAGAATTAAAGTTAATGTCGACAAACATCCTACACACCTATTCTTTCCCTTTCTGGACGCTATGAGAATGACCAAATCATATCATTTGATATTGGTCATTGATTCAATATATAAAATAAACAAATATCACATGACTATGATCTAAGATCTATGCGGTTGGTGTGTCATCAACCTATCAAAATTTTATGTCGTTCATCTGTTTCACGAAGTCTAAAACCACTGATGATTATAACTGGGTTTTGGAGACTGCACAATTTCTTTTAGATGACTTTCATACAGAAGTCAATACGACTGATAATAATTTGACGTTGATGAACGCCATTAGAGTATATTTTCTAGAGTTACATAATCTGCTATGCAATTGGCATAAATGGAGGAATATAATGGCTAAATATTATGGATCTTTTACTAGCAAAAAGGAATGGGATGTGTGGGGAAATTCCCCTAAAAGAGTTATTCAGCGGGCAAAGTCTCAAGGATTCAGCGAAGCCTGGTACACGCTAAAATCGATTTTACCTCCGGATTTGGTAAGCTACGCTGAAAGACATTAAATACCACACAAGGAGAGGTATGCAATACCCTGGACGAATAATATTGTCACTTAAGTCATTCCACTTCTTTCGCAGCAGAAGGTGCCCGTACCAAGGTTATGACTTATCTAGAAGTCTCGTAAGCGCATTTATTTATAGTATCTGAAGGACCGAAAAACTCACAACAGTCTGATATCACGGAAATCTCAGCTCTTCTAGGACAGCAGCAACAAAAGATCAGAAGACGAGTTCATGGGCGCGTATTCGAACAAATAAACTTTAAAATCTCCCACAAAGCTCTTCATATGATAGCAAGTGTTATTAAGAGAACCAGCGAGTCGCATATACTGATATCTTCCAGCGTGTCTGGGGAATGCTTTGCCGACATTAAATAAAATCTTACCTAACCTAAATAAGCATCTAGATGTTTCTGACTTTTGCTCCCATTGGTATGTTAGTAACTATTCCTCTATCGTTGCATTGGACTCTATTAATATCATAGAATACGAAGAATCCATTTCCACAATTTTGGTCAAGCTAAATGAGAATATTACTACCTGGGATATACACCAACAATTCGCAGCCCGCTCAAAACTGTAAAGGACCCTAAGCATCGGTATCACCGGTAGACATGCAGCTATGTCTACTGGTATCCAAGAATCTTTGGCTATCAGACCGAAAGGTCGGTCTCCAAGTGCTTTTAGTAGGAGCAATGCAATAGGGGTGGCAGGTAGAAAACGCTTAGCCACAGAATCCTCGACTCAGAGAAAACTTTCCGAGTTTAAGCATGCGACAAGAAATGCAGGAGATACCATTAGACTAGCTAAAAGGCTACATGGTCCTAGGTTATGCAGTGGTCAATTCTATGGTAAGCGAAATTGTCCAAATAGATTAGTTGCTATAGACGAAGAGGATGAGGGTGAGCGAATACCGGCTGAGAAATCTTTGTGATTTTAGACGCTGTACCTTTTAAATCATTTTATCTTTCCTAGATACCAAGCTACTACTCATTTATGAATATTTCTAGTATCTTCCCTTTTTCGTTATGTGCCGTGGAGAAAAGAATCATAATTGGTAAGATATTCTTCCTATGGTATGTAAAAATGTCCACTACTTATGTGGATATCCACATAATACTTAAGTTCTAAGAATCAGAAAGATATTATTTAGCTCAGCAGCCTTCCAAATACCGCATATCGAATTTTTTATATTTTTGAATTTCATTGGTAGCTCAAAGTATTCAAGCTTCTTGGATATTCTATTACATTATAAATAGTTAATTTATCGCGTGCTGGAGTTAAAAGGTATATATCGTTGTGAAGGTCGCCCGCTCAGTGATAAGCCACTTTATAGATGATAGCATATAGGGGTCACAGACTCTAAGCACAACCCGTGAATAATGGCTCAAATTAGTCTGCTTCAAGAAGGGACCCAAGCAAAAGTCAGTCACTCACCAAATTTAATGACAGGAGCACTGAAGAGAGTATCCAAGGATACTATAATAATAACTTCCCACAAACTCATTTTGGTGCAAACAGAAATCGCTGAGCTTCGCGCTACAATCTAAGTCGCATCATGTTGTGAATCACGAAGAAGTAAGCAATTGCAGTAATAGGCCAGGCACGTCGGAGAATAGATTTGCTGAAGGGAGAGGAATGGAGAAAAGGAAGATACAAAAGCAGGAAGAATTGATGAAGATCACATGAGCAAAAGACGCTGTATATCAACGAGGGGAATGTTCATAAGACACGATCATGTAAAATACACAAATAAAATTTCGTAGAATAAAATAAATAACTTCATGTAAACTTTATCTTTGCAGTTTTATCAGTGATAAGCTGGTAACTGGAGTGGTCTTAGAAAGTATGTCCCAATTGCTTTGAGATTGTTAAACATCGAGTTTTTTGGATTCAAGCAATGACATTTCTCGATTTTTAGATAGAAGAATGTCTCATAATATCTTTAGAATGTTATGGTTCTATGGAATTATCCAGATATTCATACATTAAATGGGTGAAGCCTGATAGTGGGTCTCCTCAGGATTACAAATATGATTTTGGATGTTCGCTATCTTCGTAAAAATTCATGCACGCACTTTTTAGTCTGAAATTAATGGCGAGGCTGCGTACTTTTAAGATATATTTAAAATTAGTAAACTTCCATGATCAACTACATCCCTAGCTGCAACCTTCATTAATCTATGCTCGACACCTTAGGATAACACTCCTTTAAAATATCTATTCTGATATGAATCCGAATCAAAAATCATTTCAATGTCATACGAATGTCTAGTAACGGGCATGCACCCAATGGGCCAGATAGGGCCATCATTCCGAATGGACCAAGCGACTCAAAGGCAGAAGTTATTCAAAAAGAACCTAGGATTCTTACAGTGGAACAAGCAATTCCATATTCACCATTCTCATCGATTGTTCCTTTTGATTCTGGTACAAATCTACCTCCTACTATTCGCCTAGAAACTGAGGTAGTAACTAATCAGGGCCATTTAAGATATTGTTCCCATGCCCTCTATCGGCTTGCGATCTTCAAACTCAATATTCAAGGGCTCGCATCAGCGTGAAGAGACTCGATGTGGATTGGAAAACTTGAATAGCGAGGCCGCAGACCCCAATACTTCATCTGGTAATCTTCAAAGATGTCTGAGCTATGTTGGAGAGTTACTTCATCCTTCGGGTATAACAAGATAGTAAGACTTTTATAGATTGTTTGAATACCACTAAGTTACTCCAGCAAATTTAAAGTCAAACCCAAATCATACACTGGCTTCAAGGAGATGCAGGAGCCCAAAGTCTCATTGTCAGCCTTTTCTCAGATGGTTTTTGATAGTACATATTTATCTTTTACCAATTCACTATCTGATTCTTACTCAAAATCGCGAAGAAGTTTCGACCTTATTAAGCCAACCCCTTCATTGTCAGTATCTAGGCAACATCAATTGTTATCATCTTCACACAATCATGTACGTCACAACAATTCTTTGTTGGGTGTCAATACTCGCTCTTTAATACCTCAGGTGATTATCCCTTCAAAATTATCAGAAAAAAAACGAAAAAGTCATACTGAACATATTATGAGCCCCCACTTAACTCCCAAGGTATCAATCCCTTGTCAACTTGAACTAAATCGAAAGAAGCCAGCCGTTAAAAATAGTAACAAAGATGTTAAAAGTAATGCCATCTCAATCCCTCCAGTAAATATTTCTAGAGATACATCATCTATAGAGATGAAAAGTACTTCTAATGTACAACAGCCAAGTATCTCTTCTACTGTGACTCAAATACCTCCAAAATTGGAAGGAGATCCACTTAAAAGTTTAGAAATTCTACAGTCCCAAGACACAAAAACTCCCACAAAACCTGAAGCAAACTCATACCAAGATAATATACTTTCTCAGTATGAGGTCAGTAATTATGGCAATGACCTGACAACAGGATGTGATGAGCGAGAGAAAGCCGATATAGCGCTTCGAAATTTGCAAGAATATCTTCAGGGAATTTTTGAGGTTGAAGATCATTTTGATATAAATACTGTGAACCAGTTTTTCACTTACAGCCAAGAATATGGAATGAGGCTCAATATTAATTCACACATGAAACTCGATAGTCTAATTCAAAAAGTTATCCAGTTGGGTCGCTTCTCCAAAGTAGAAGTTCATGATCTTGCTAGGGTGCAGAGACTTTGTGAAAATACATTGAAAGATACTGAAAATTTAGATCTAAAAATTTACGATAGCATGTCTGAGGAGGATGTAAGTTTATGGTCATTACGACTTACTAACGCTCAGCTTGGGATTAGATCGGCTTATACTGCTTTACGGATTATGGCAGGAAGCCGAGAGGAGAGGCAGATCTACTCCGAGGACCTCACAAAATCTTCTCTCAATGCTTTTAGCTACGTCCTTGAAACTTGTATAATTCCAACTTTAGAAATACGAAATTATGGATCTTCCAAGAATTTATTTAAACTACTGTTGGGTGAAAAAAAAATTATTACAGGCCTTCTAAAGCAATGTCAACGATTACTGCATCTCCTAGCATTATTAGTTATCCAGATTGATCTTTCAGATGGCGTTGTTAATGCGCTTGAGTGTATAGTCTTTAAGTTGTTCTTTGTTGAAAATGTATCTACAGAGAAAGACACAATTATAGGAACATCCAGGTTTGATGGTATGCGTACAGCTGCTATGGAAGTTCTCCTAGGGATATTCACAACTAAGCCAGCGCAACGTCGTGGAATTTTTGCTGAATTTTTAACATCATTAGAGAAACTTCCTGTATCAAAACAGAATGCTCGTCAATTTAAGCTTAGTGAAGGTGGTATTATTCAACATGCGTCTGCCTTGATTATGCGCCTAATACAGATCAACACAATAAAAATTGATGGCGAAAAAGAGAGCAGACGTATGCATATTTTGAATGAAACAATTGCAAATAATAAAACGAAAATTGATTACACGCAAGAAAACGTCATAATTTCAGATCCAAAATCGATAGATGAAGAAGAACCCATCACGAAAATTACTCATCTTAAAGTTATGGTAGCTCCACTACTAAAAGCAGCCAAGTCAGATGCAACGTATGTCATAGAATTTATCGTCGCCCGAGCTATAACAACCACCAAGGGGATAGAGTCACCATATCGAAATTTACTTGATTTTTTTGTTCAGGATTTTATAACCTGCCTCGGCTCGATTGATTGGCCATCGGCTGAGCTTCTCCTTCGATTCTTACTGTTTAAAATGATAGAAATTTCTAAATCTCCCAAATCCTCATCAATATCCAGGAATATGGCCTTGGATGTGCTTAGTCAGATGGGCCCTAAAATTTCAGAACTTCATTTTCATGCACAAAAAATGGTTAAATCGGTTGAGTACTGCCAAAGTGAATTGGGTAATAATTTAATAAATATAATTGAATTGTTTTTTGAAAAAAAAGCTTCCGAAACCCAAACTCTAAACTTTGATTCGGAAGTTTTATCTTGGTCTCGTGGTCCTTTTCGAATTTGTTTGGAATCTCTTGAAGATCGCTCTTCAGAAAATCTAGTTTCAGACTCTGCCATAGCATTTATAAAAGTTGACTGGGCAAATCGACTCTTGGAAAGCTTTGATCATATTGAAGATAAAAATTTGAAGTTGGCAAAAGATTATGGAGATTTAGCTCAGAGAATTCAAGAGGTCATCAAAGACGACAAATGGTTTAGTAGAGAATATGGGTTTAACAATAGACCTACCTCTACCGAAATTCGCCTTGCTCACACATTAATCCTCTTATCTTCGCCATTTTGCCAGTACTTAGACCATATACTTAATATATTCCTCACTTCTATGAACAGCGGCCAAGCCATGGTCCAAGCAAAGAGCCTTAAATGTCTCACCCAACTTCTAGATACAGATCATAGTATAATTGATAGGCATCCATGGGTGAAGGATCAGATGGTCGCTCGTTTGGAGGATGTTTCAAGTTCAGTTCGTGAAAATGCTCTGGGATTAGTATCTAAGTTAATCTCTTTGCGACCTTCTTTGGAGACGGATATGGTTCCTGAGGTATTGAAACGTCTTAATGATGCTAATGTGGGCGTTCGTAAGCGTGCTATCAAGTTATCTAAGGAAATATATATTAGAAATTTCAAGCATCATGTTCGGGTTAGAATCGCAAAGACTATCCTATGGAAAACAGCCGATGACGAGCCAATCATTCAAGAACTTGCTCGTCAAACCTTAGAGGATGTCTGGCTCTCTCCACTTCATCAAGCAGCATCTAATAATGATATATCTCCACAATTCAAGCTAGGTAGAACTGAACTTGTATCATTGATTGTAGAAACAACTGAAGCCCCAGATGGAATGTTAGACAAGTCATTGGCTGATAAGCTGGATAAAGCACTCACTCATATGCTATCCCGAGCTTCGAAGTCATATGAGGCAAATACCACTGTTTTCAAAGCACTTGTAGAAAGTATGTTTGAGACCGTCATTGACAACTCTTCTGATACTTCAAAAGGTGCTCATTCACGAATTGGGTGTTTTCATATTCTTCAGATCTTCGCAACATCGAAACCAGAACTGTTTACAATCGAACACATCCAGATTTTGCATCCTTATGTAGCAAATCTTTCTAGTACTGATAACGCTGCTATATATAATAGTGTTGTAAATATCTTTAAACAAACACTGCCTTATCTATCAGGCATTCAAGAAAATCTTCTAATAACGATAAGAAATGATTTATTAAAGAGCCTGGCAAGACTGCGAATCGCACAATTAGATGATGTCATAGCTTGTATGTCTATTATTAGTAAAACCCTTCAAAACTTTGATAATCTGACCCGAGTGCTGATATCCGGTCTTGAAACGATTAACAAACTAAAACGTTCAGAGCTTAAGGATGATGACGCACTGAAAAAACTACTAAAACTTCTACCTATTGTCGGCCTTCTTGGTAAACATTGCGATTTTGAGTCTCGCCGCTCTGAATTGTTTGCGAAATTTCCATTGCTTCAGCATGGATCAGTACCCAAGCTTATAACTGATGTAATAATCCCACTCGCATCAAAATCATATCCCTTACAATTAAGAAAATCTGCACTTCAGGCAGCTGGATATGTATGCTTTTCTTGGCCTCAAAATTTCTCCTACATCAATGTATACACTGCCTTCGAGCAAGCTTTCGACGAAAATATAATGGAACTAGAAACTGTTGTATTAGAGGCATTTAAGTGCTTCTTGGTATCAGAAGAAAATAGATCAGAACGCGAGCAAGAGAATCTAGCATGCATGACTATAGAGTCGAAGGCAAAGCTCGGGGTGATGGGGGGGAGTAATGGTGATGGCATTGCCCTTGGTATCGCGCAAAGATTTCTACATCGAATTATTATTGTTTCGTTATCCTCTCAAGAAGAAAAATTAACACTTCTCTGTACAGAGATAATAGCCAGCGTTGCTCGGCAAGGTTTGGTCCATCCAAAGCAACCTGGAGTCGCGCTAATTATCTTGGAGACCACTGCATTTACGAAGGTGGCTAAAATAGCATATGATGAACATACAACTCTTCACGCAAAGCATGAGACTTTATTTGAGAGAGATTATATGACGGCTGTGCAAGGCTCCTATGATTACCAACGGGATATTGTAAATGACACCAGAGGCGCATGGATAGGTCATGACAGTGATATTTCTGGAATAAGTTATATATCTAAACTGTCAAGAATGGTCCAAGTTCTCAATGATCTTAGTAAACCAAAGACTAGGAAAAAGTTTTATGAAAACATTTGCTTACAGCTTGATCGAAACAAGCCCAGAAAAGATGCATCCGAAAAACAATTAACAGCTAGAGAAGATCAAGATCACATCAAATTTTCTCAATATGTTGTAGAAAACATTGCGTTTTTTGATTACAAAACTTTAGATGAACTTATTTCCACAATTCATGTCATGGAAAGATTTGTTTCCTCCATTGGTACTGATATTGCTCGTGCGATTGAACAAGAAATATTACCAAGTCTATTCCAGCATCCACCTCTTCTCAATGAAGATATTAAGGATTTTGAAAAATCTTTTAAAGCCGCAGATCTTATACGTCTAAGACAACTCACCGCCGCTTCAATTCCATTATTACTACTTTGGGAAGCTAGGTCATACTTGCGTCATCAGTATGGCTTGGTGTCAAACAAACGTGAAGGCAAAGCAAAAGCTTGGAAGGATCTTACGATAAAACCTAGTAAGGTTGCTGGCTTTAATGGTGAAAAATTCTGGCAACAATCAAATATAATATCCCGAGCACTTAATTCCGAGGATTCTATGACAGATCAATGTCGAAATTTTGTTGAACTCTTAAACTTTGACCAGGAACTTAAAGTTGTAGTTTGTGAGGATGATGATTACGTTGAGCCAAGAATAACCCCAGAAATCGACGATGATCAAAGTGTTGGAACTTCTAATATCCCTGGAGTCTCACAAAATCGAAAAAGAAAGTTTGTTAGTGACACTTTTCCTTCTAGTCATAAAAAACACAATATACCAAAGGGTATCCGCAAGATAACTACTGTTGCAGGAAGCGACAACGAGCTTTAACGGTTGTATGATTTTTTAATTTTGACTTTGACTTAATGCTGGAGATACTAGAGTGACTTCAGAAAAATGTAGCATGGCGTTGAATGGTGGGAAGTTTGAGATCATAATGAACTGATTCAAAAATAATAAAAATTAATATTTTTATAAGCTTTTCAAATTTGAGATAACTTTTTATGTAAGATATGTATATTTAAAAAATAATACATCTATCTGGCTTATATGGGGTTGTTAGGGATTTTATGCCACTGAAAATTGGGCTTGTATTTTATAAGTGAGGACAAAGATTCTTATCAGGATTCTGTCATACCTCTTTGCTAGTAGTACTAGCTGAGGATTATTCATGAAGTCATTCGCGTTTTTAAACTATCAAAATAAACTTGAACGTTTGATAGAGCTAAGGAGATATCGTTTTGGTCTATACTCTGAATCTTAGTATGCTGTGCTCACTCAATCTGAAGTTTGAGACGTTAATAATTTGCAAAGGATATCGAAATTTAGTCAAAATACGATGCAGATCGAAAATTATTCTATCATTTTTCAAGTTTTAAGCTAGCAGAGTTTGCTTTTTATCATTAAACTCAAGACCTTTATTCGTATTTATACATTATGATGTGCATTTCTTCAAGGTAAACATGTTGATGTTTTTTACGTAAATTATACACAAAAGACAACTGCTTCTGAAGAAAATTTATATTATAATTTAAAAATCGAACCACAGTTCGATCTCAGTCCCAATTTATGTATTTTCTTTAATTAGCCCCTGCCTCATCATTCATTGATACATCCTTAATCAGTCATCCTAACGATGCCATTAGTTACTCTATCAGTCCTTAGTTTATCCACACGTCCATCAGCTAGCCAGTGTTATTTAGTTCCATTTAGTTCTTCATAGGATATTCGAAACAACCATATCGAATGAATTTCTGTCAATGCTCTCACTTTCCGAAAGCATGCTATAGTATATGTTCGTGAAACATCAAGCTAGAAAATAACTCGGGGAAAACAAGAGTAAGCAATCACCATTGAATATATCTCAGCTGCTGAAGCTAGCTTACTACCCATGATTCTCTTCAAAGCGAAATATATACGTCCTAGTTAGATTCTAGAAGCCTTCATTTAGAGAGTACGGCAACAGGCAATGCTCAGCCTATGACCTTCAAAAAACAGCAACAGAAAAACTGTGATTTATAATTAGTATTTCCCTTTCGCAATGAACTAACATGTTAATGAAAATCAATTTAAATCAGTATATTTCTTGGATAAAATGTTGACATGTGAGCCAAACAGACGAGTAGCGGCATTTATGTATTGCTGTTTTGACAAGGGGGCAAGTTAGGGATAGTTGAGCTGCAATCTGTATACTAACCTTTCAATATCGCCAACTTCTTACCCTGAGTAGGCCCTCGAGAAAATTTCAAATCAAGGAGTTTGAAATGAATTTGTACTAAAATGCTATTATTATTTAGATAAATTACTATTTTGAAGAACGAGAATTTATCGTTCTGTTGTAATATAGTTGCGAATGTAAACTTAATGTAAATTTACACAAGTTTAAAGAAAATATGTAGCTTTATATTATCCGATTAAGTACTTCATATTTTTGAGACAATTAGTTATAGGGTATTAATAATATGAAATAGATCAATTTTGATGGCGATGTATGGTTTAGACAATAAAATATCTTGGTTGTAGGATCAAAGATTTGTGTATTGCCGTCTCTCACCCCATTGAAAGTAGGTACAACAAGGGAGTGAGATGGAACAATGACCAGCCCAGCAAGTAGGGAGATTGTGCTCTAGTCTAAAGTCTGCTAGCGCTAGTCTGCCATTCCTAGAAAAGTTCACGCCAGAAAATCTAATTGATAATAATGATATGAGTAAAAATATTTATTTATGTATGAAAATAAGTTATATATCTAAAAAAAATAAGGAAGGTA
>QVIK01000723.1:0-26008 GCA_003957845.1 Oidium heveae | reverse complement strand
TATATATATATATATATATATATATAAACTTGCTTGATATCGTTACCTAGGTAACGGGCAAATCCAGACAAATAATACGCCAATGAGCTGTTCAAGTTGAAAAAGTGAGATTTGTAATGGGGCAATAGGGGTGGGTCTCTTTGAGCTGACTAAGCTCGGATTTATGAGGTACCCACGGGTGGTATCCGTATAATTACCACATTCTCGACGTGGATTTGCTTACACATCACAAAATTTATGCACAACTTACTTGAACTGGAAATCGTAACAAACCCTCTAAATTTTGAAGTGGTCCTGACCAAAGTCTTGCTATTAACAATTTGAAGTTTTCAGCCAATATTACAAAATATCACATTCAGTATATATCTTAGTAATACACAGCCAAATATTTTGTGTTATATCGTTCTAGGTTGATATAAGGTCCTGTGAGATAAAATATTCTTTATTACATATTTTCAACTATTTTGCTCAAATCCTCGTGCCTTGTACCCTTTTTTTTCAGAAATTTTAGATATGATCTATGCGCTAGAACATACATAAAGCTATTTGAGATAATTCTGACCATAGATACATGATAATTAAAAATCAATTTCCTACACATTAATAAAAACAGTAAATATCAGTATCAGAATCAAATGTAAGAGTAAGTAGTCGAAATTACTTTCCCAATTGAAAAATTGACTACCAGGAGTTCAATATTTCTACACTAACCGCTCTATGAATTTAATCTCAGCCTCTTCTTTATGTCAAGAGATGATGCATCCCGTTAAATTTCTTATCATGGATGCTTTGTCTGGTGTTTTGGCTCTATCAAGCCAGCCTATAGTTAAGAAAAATATTAATTAGCTTGTCTCTCTCTGGAAATTGTTAAAGAAAACCCAGTTCTAGTGTTCAGTCAGAGTCTCTAAATGATGAGATCTTCTTTTGAATAATTCATCCATGTAAGAATAAATCTCACTAGATGGATTTGTTACTTAAAATAAGGTTTTGACTGTATGTATCTCTTGCTTTTTTTTTCCATTCTCTCACCATAGATAAAAGTCGCCACATTGGATCACTAGGCTGAGCTCCAACACCTAGCCAATATTTTGCCCGGATAGAATCTAACTTGATTTCCTTGAACTTTTGTCCATTAGGATCCAGGGGAAGTTTCGCCAAAGGATCGTAGGTGCCTATTAATCCATTGTTATTATATATAATTCATTTTTTTAACCCTCTTCCGTCTAGCGGGCAAACAGCATTTGAGATTTTAATATAATTTTTACTAAAATCTATTTACTGAAATCGATTTAATTGCTTAAGAAATAATAAATCTAACCTAAAACTTCGATCGGCTTACTGTTACGCGCAGATCTGAATTTCTATCAGCGATTTTTGTAATGAGTCGCGTATCAATTCGAGTATCAATAAGTCCAAAGAATCATAGACCAACCAACCTAGCTTGAGCAACAACGATGTTGTAGATGGGATTCCTTTTGCGCCCGAATCGTGCTAAACGTATCTTTAGCACCATTCCCAAAATTCTAAGTAGCAGCAATAGAATTGGATAGATGAAGATGATCCGCCGTTAGATGAACACAATAATGGAAAAAAGTAGCTTTCTGTACAAGTGTTATGATAAAGATTGTAAAGCTTTTTATCGGTTACCATAGGCCTTGATGCACAATGATTAATAATACACCAACCAACTAACTAACGTGGGGCACCAAGGCCCTGAGAGAAATCCTAACTAATTACACATACTCACTTGCAAACATCATGGCTCCTTACCACGTCGCGTCCAGATCAGTCCAGATTAAGGCCGGATACTTTTAGCGCCATCAACTGTCAAATTTGGCCCATGTGCTACCATTTGCGCTGCTGCAAAGCTTTACAGTATCCTAAACTTACATTGTACGCAGAATCCACTCAATCCCGAGAGAATTTTAGACCAAAAGACCAAAAGATGACAGGGATAGAGGAGAAAATGCTTGTTAGGGATATATAAAAGCAATATTCCCAAGGATTATCACCCACTATCAGTCTGGTACAAGAAATCTTAGACACAATCTGCAAATCCAAGAATGCACTACACGTTGGAGTCGAATAGACAAACTAAACTGTGAAGAGGACACCGCTCTTGCAAGTCAAGCTTAGAAAGACATATATTTAAATGTTAGAGAAGGCTTTGCGAGGACTCAAAGTTATGGAAAAATGGTCTGAGCCGGTAAAGTACACAATTGACAAATATCGCATCCAACAAGAAGACAATTATAATTTTGATGAGATTGGATTCCAAATGGTATAGTTCTCAACATCAAAAGGTGGTTACATCAGCAAAATATATGGGTTGGAAAGCAGGTCAAGTCAGTTAATACTGAATGGGCCACATTGATTCAAGGAGTTTGTGCGAATGACGATTGTATCTGCNGATTCCAAATGGTATAGTTCTCAACATCAAAAGGTGGTTACATCAGCAAAATATATGGGTTGGAAAGCAGGTCAAGTCAGTTAATACTGAATGGGCCACATTGATTCAAGGAGTTTGTGCGAATGACGATTGTATCTGCGATTTCTTGTACCAGACTGATAGTGGGTGATAATCCTTGGGAATATTGCTTTTATATATCCCTAACAAGCATTTTCTCCTCTATCCCTGTCATCTTTTGGTCTTTTGGTCTAAAATTCTCTCGGGATTGAGTGGATTCTGCGTACAATGTAAGTTTAGGATACTGTAAAGCTTTGCAGCAGCGCAAATGGTAGCACATGGGCCAAATTTGACAGTTGATGGCGCTAAAAGTATCCGGCCTTAATCTGGACTGATCTGGACGCGACGTGGTAAGGAGCCATGATGTTTGCAAGTGAGTATGTGTAATTAGTTAGGATTTCTCTCAGGGCCTTGGCGCCCCATGTCAATGAGTAAAAAGAACCTGACATAGAACTTACTGATCACTCAACAAGTGTTTAAAATTGCCCCAAACAAAAGGTGTTTATTCATTTTATTTATCATGAGCTAACTTGAATAAATTTTTAGTTTCAGGGTCAGATGTATTCGTGTTTTATGTCCCCCATCTGACTTACTTTTGACGCGTTAAAGGAATCCATTCACGATCTGAAATCATATGCATAAACCTCAAACGTACCTAGACCAAAGATGCTACGATTATGTGCTGGTTACATTACATGATTGAAAATTTTTTTTAAGACTCAATTTCGAAATATGACAACTTTGGAAATGAAATTTAGTTCGCGCATTTATTTTGATCAGCAAATGTAACGGCTGATTAGCCGATTAAAACCTGTAACATACGTTTTCTAGCGTATGCCTCAGAATTGTTGGAAGAATCGAGGAGGTTCAAAACTATGAGACATCTTGGAATCTTCTTCACGGCCTAATAGTAATAAGGCAGCCAAAGATAGATCAGCTGAGATACCCATGTAGAAACTAACGCAATATTCTCGAAGATACTCGACAGAATGAACTTCTAATGGTTATGACTAGAGATACCTCTGACAGAAATATAAATACTTAGCGTGTATGTAGTTCTGTAAACCATAATTAGATTATTAATTTAACTGAAAGCCCATTGCTTTTATTACCTGATCTGTTACAGCAAACTTGCACAACAAATCTTCATGGCTATGTTGTATCTAAATCAAATTGAGATAACCAAGACTTTTAAAGAAACAATTTTTTGGTAAAAATTTATTTTTATTTGAGCATTCATCTATCGATATATAATTTTGTATATGATTTAATTTTGTGGTTGAAAAACTTGACTCGAAAACTTTAAAATTTCAACTTCTGGCTCCAGATTCAGCAGTTAAATACTGCCTCAGTTTTAAATACTTGATAGAATCTAGAAGTAGATTTGAGGCTCGGAGGGATGGGATGAGCTATGTAATCAAGTAGTAGCCCGACATGCGGTTGAATAGTTTGCAAGTTAATCACTTTCAACTTACACATAACGGTATAGATAGTTTTACCCAAGTTCCCATTTTCAGTGACTTTAGCATAAGTCTTATTCTAAAGAAATATTTGGGCTATCAGTTACGTAGATCGGATGCATACTTCATCAGATCATATTTATTGTTAAGTACAATAATGCATAGTAAAAAGGCGTCACGTCCTACTCCGCACCTTCAGGCGTAGGCGCCTAAAACATTTCTCTCGTTGAAATAGAGCCAACTAGGGTTGTTTTCACCTAGCCTTCGAAACTACGACTTATCCCCTATGATCCTCTCTTCGAAAAGATTCCGTAACTATTCCAGCAAATAGGTCCATAGGCATTGCATTTGCAATTACAAATCCCTCTTGGAGACAAAGTATTGGGGAGATTGGCCAGGTGATGAATAGAGCTTAGGAGCGACTGGTTAGATTATACACAGCTTATTTAGAGAGGGGACTGTAGCTCCTTGACGTAGGAGAGCACTGGAGTCGAGTGATGGCAAAGGCTTTCCTGAGATGTTTTTCCTAATGGGCTCACGGGTCATGGTGAAAATGTTCCTAGCCATTTGACCCAACGAGACAAATTAGCTTGTGCTGGTATAAGGGAATATTAGATTTCGGGTGGTTATTAGTGTTGATTAAGAGATTAGGTAATCCATTCTATAAGTTTCTTGTATCCTACTGAGAATTTCCAAGTTAACCATAAATGAAAAGTAAACTTGTACAGGGATGATGCATAAAATGACAACCCACTTATTTTTCCGCCAAACGTTTCCACATGATGTTCGACCTAATCATTGAAAAATATGACCTACTAATAGGAATTTCAAAAAGTGAACGAACCTGGACTAATGCGATGGTACGAGTGTGCAGCAGTTGATTCAATGATAGCATCCTGGATTCAAGCCACTTACATCAGGCTTTGGTACAATACGACAAAACATTAAGTAATTCGGCTTTAGTGGTGGGAAAATCTTTGTTGAAAGGGGTTGGTGTTAATTATATTCATATGTTCATATTTGGATCTTGAAATCACCTTGACTTCATCTCACATACTCAGAGGCAGCGTATCATAACTGAGTTGCTACACTATTCAACTCAATTAAGTCATTATGGCTAGAGGTGAAAGATATGATAGAGTTCGCAGATTTAGTAGAACGGCAGCTAGTATTAGCAGTAAATACCAAAATGACTCTGAAAGTGCATCATCGTTAAGTTGTGTTATTAATCTTTTAAATACTAGTAAGCTACACCCTATATAGATCAATCAAAGTTAATTTTTTTGCTAGTTATCGGTACTGGGCTACTCGCAACTCCTCATGTACTCTCTCAGATGGGAATACTGGTGGGCACAGTAGTGATTTTGTGGTCTGGGTTGACAGCAGGATTTGGGTTATACTTACAGGCTCGATGCGCTCAATACCTTGATCGAGGGACCTCCTCTTTCTTTGCATTATCACAAATTACATACCCTAATGCGGCTGTGATATTTGATGCAGCTATAGCTATAAAATGCTTTGGAGTTGGCGTGAGCTACTTAATTATCATAGGAGACCTAATGCCAGGTGTTATAAATGGATTATTTAAAGATGTAGAAGTAATTCCATGTCTTCTTGATAGGCAGTTTTGGATCACAGCTTTTATGTAATGTTTTTAAAGCAACAAATAAATTCCCTTATTTCTGCAGATTCCGAGCTAATTCCATACAGGCTGGTAGTCATACCTCTTTCCTTCGTCCGGCGATTAGACTCTTTGAAATATACTAGTATTTTAGCGTTACTATCGATAGGCTACCTTGTTGTGCTTGTTCTATATCATTTTATCCTAAAAGATACAACGGCTGAAAGAGGGGAAATTAGAATTGTTAAATGGGCAGGTATAGCGCCGACCCTGAGGATTTTTCCTGTTATGGTTTTTGCCTACACTTGTCATCAAAATGTAGGTCAAGCTTGGAGATTTAAGTGCTTTTCTGAATATAATTTTACAGATGTTTTCAATTCTGAATGAAATTAGAAATAATACACATGGAAGGTGAGCTCTTGAGTTGGAATCACTAGAAACCTAAGCTAATTTTCTAGTTAGTACATCCACTGTTATCGTATCAAGCATAGGCACAGCAGCGTTTTTCTATATTCTGGTCGCTATTACTGGCTATTTATCATTTGGAAATGAAGTTGCTGGAAACATTGTTGGGATGTGTGAGTATCCTGAAAATAACTTTTTATTGGAAATCATACTCATAGATCAAAGATGCTTCTTCTATTGGCTCTACTATTGGAAAAGCAGCAATAGTGTTGCTCGGCACGTTTTCATACCCACTTCAAGTTCATCCTTGCAGAGCATCAATAGACATGGTATTGAGATGGCGGCTTATTCGCCGAGAGACCACTCCCAACTCGTCTGATGGATCTTCATCAAGATCAGTACCACTACTTGCAAATCAAAATCGACAGATAGCTAGGAATGAAACTATCTCTGAGCCACGATTCGCACTTATTACTTCCATCATTATCATCCTTAGCTATATCGTTGCTATGATGGTTTCATCACTAGATAAAGTTCTTGCGTATGTAGGAAGTACTGGGAGCACGAGTATTAGCTTTATATTACCCGGTTTATTTTATTACAAAATTTCCTCGCCAAATTCTGCCCACCGCCTTCGTCTATTAAAAGAGGAAGATGATAATTTAAGTGACTCAGAAGATGAAAACTTAAATACTGGCTTCCTTACACGCTCGCGGTGGAAAAAATCTATTAGAAAGCTATCGTTAGCTCTAGTAGTATACGGATTTGTCGTGATGGGGGTTTGTCTCGGGATAAATCTTTTCGGTGGAGCCATGCATTGATATTTGTCGTTTTTGAGTATATGTAAAGCATTTTGATCATAAGCTTTGGACATGGTTTAAGGGATTGTGAGCTATTTATTTATTTCTACAAAGCTTGCTCACAATCTATAACCAAACTTAACGTACAGTTATTTTCGGCTTTTCGACAGCATACACTTCATTCATCATGTTCCGAAAATTGAGCATAACTTCCATATCTTCATCAGTTTTAAAAGCGTTCGTATCGATATGGCGAAGAGAAATAAACATAGTGACAGTTATATTGTGTATAAATTCCTCTTTTCTACTTCGTTCTTTACCTAGAATCGGGCAAGCATCCTGCTGTTGGCATACTTTTGCTACTGAACGAAGTCGTCTTCGCTACTTACTCCAAATCCGGTTTTATTGCGGCCATACGCTAGTTCTACTTTATAACTAAAGAGACGATAGCCTAGAATTTGTCGCAAGGATCCAAGGATCCGTATTAATTCTATTATGCAAGAAGAAACGCGGAAAAATTGAAGAGCCTAACTACGATGAACTATACGTATTTGGCCATGGAGGCCAACACTACAGGGAGGATGAAATTTCTAAGGAGGGTGATAGTAAGGAAAGCAAATATTATATGATGATACATTCCCAATCTTCACTTGGAATTCAATCAAATAAAGCACCTTGAACCAATTGCAAAGGATATTCTTCCACAGTTGTGGGTTTCTTTTGAAAATATAGTGCTCAGTTGCTCATGCCGATATAAGCATCATTCAATTTATTGAACTGATTTAAAGGTGAAATCTTGTATAACTTAACACAGGATAGCTAAAGAGTCCTTAGGCCTCATGTTATTGGTCAGTGGTAGCTAATAATTAAGAGGAAGCGATGGGGTAGATACTATTCAATTTCTATCATCAGTCATTACTTGTTAATTGTGAAAATTTATGATATTTAAGTGGACAGAGGTTATTAAATTATTTAAACTATTTTGTTTCTATTAATCTTGTATTTTTTACTTTTATTTTTGAACGGTTGCTATGGAGATAATGGTTAGGTGATTTGTTCATAAAATGAGCTGGTCGATTCTAGAAAATATCTTTACCTGCTTTGCAGCATAGCTTTTCCACTACCGACTTCTTTTGGGAACTCACATATTAGTCAAGGAAACTAAATCATTCAGTAGCAGTAGCCCAGAATCAGTCATTGAAATCGCTCTCCTCACATTACGTAATATTGGTTAAACTTTGCAGGTGTCGTTTTCATAACGGGTCACACAGACGTTGCTGTTGCGGATACATAAAATACATCAAATTTCATGGTCAAAATATATTACAAATTAATTATAGAATTGAATTGTTTTGAATTAGTCATATGACTATTGAAAAAAAACAAAAAAAAAAGTATTAGACACTGTTGTATATCACGTTTGAGCAAAGAGTTATTAAATTGATAAATATAATAAGTTGAAATAATGAAAAGAAAAGTTACGTATAAATATAGTATGTTTGTTTTTTTTTTTTTTCCATTTCCCATTTCCCATTTTCCATTTTCCATTTTCTTCCTCCTGAGTTGTGAAAATACTCTTTTTTCTACAAAACATTCACCTCCTATGATACTTTAGTTTTAGATAGGTCTAGACGTCTTTAGCCAAGCCCATGTTTTCAAGTCTGGGCTTATTTGTTTTGTCTATGTCGCCACAAGGCAAACATCCCCTCCCTCACTTTTCGCCCCCTTTGGTTTCTAGTTATGTGATACCTGATCATTTTCACTAAAATTTGATAGAAACATATGTGATTTTTTTATGCGCATAAAATAGCTGCAACTGTATAAAACAATACATTCACAAGTAGATAGTGTTTTAATGAGAAAAAAAAAAAATAATAATAATAATATTAATAATAATAATAACGAGATTATAGAGGCTTGTTGTGATACTTGAACGAGTGTTGCATCAACAAGAACTGGTATAAGTTACGATCCTATTGCTATGTCATCTATCAATTCCAGAAGTAAACAATCTATTAAAGGTACTTGATTATGTCAAATAATACTCCTTCATTGTAAAAAAGACAAAGAGAATAGAGAATACAAGTAAACAAATGTGATTGATTGTTCTGATGACATTTTCACTGTCATATCACTAATTATTGGTTCCATATGTCCTTTCTGAAAAAAAAAGTGGCTGGTAAGATGGTATATCAAGCATTATGATTAGAATATGTCCATAGCACTTACAATATTAAACAATGATCCTAAAGAATTACAAAAAAAGCATATCTTGTTATGCATACACTCTTATATGAGGGAAAAAAAAGAAAAAAAAACCCCGAGAATTAACTAAGGAACAGAATGAGAATTTAGAAGGAAGCCGAAATGAGGAATGACTACTGTCTGTGCCTTAAACGGTGAGCACCTTTTACCTAAGTGTCATTGCATTCAATCTTGCCACTAATCTTCAAAGGATCATGGATATCAGAGACATTTATCTAGCGGTAGGATATCGATGGTCTGGAAACGCCGTACTAGTGTGGAGCGTTTACTTTAAGATGCTCAAAAATGAATCGGCCACTACTGCTCAGTCTCAGATTGATAACCTACTTGACTGGGCCCTAAACAAAGCGATTTTATTTGGCTTTGTCTATACAGAGGCAACCCAATTTCGAAGGGGGCGTTGAGAAGATCCAGTCCAAACTCTGATCAATAGCAATAACATCGGACTTGCTGATCATGCCAGAAGTCTTGTGGTTTATCTTAATCCTCAACTAACATTCAAACATCATGTAGCAAAATAATTTAAAAAAGCGTTTAAGGTAGCTAATCACATGCGTCGAATTAACTTTGCAAAAAAAGAGGAAGCTTAAAGATCACAATAATCCACTGTAAAAGAGTGTGTTGTTTCAGTTGCGACTTACGATGCTGATATTTGGTGGCCTGTTTTTATTAGGCCTAATGCGAGAGAGAGAGACTGTGACCCCGCAAACAACACAGTTATGTAAGTTAATTGATAAAGCTGTCCTATTCGTTTTGAGAGCGGCAATTCCAGTTTGGAGAACATCACCCAACATAGTTCTGGATAGAGGAGGCATTACACCAGCAATAACTCTCCACGAAGGGAATTAGTTACGTCTTGTTCATAGGCTCAGTTCTCTAGATGATATAAACCCCCTTGGTAGCGGAGCAAGTGTCTGTCTTAGTATTAGTACTCAAAAGTATAAACTCAAAAGAAAAGGCATAAAGAATCTGCAGCATAAATGACAGCTGTTGAGCTAATTCTGCGCGAGCTGCCTCGTGTGGAAGATTCGGTGCCTCTACAGGGCATGCATGGTTTACACACCAAAGTTAGGAGGTAAGGCGGATGGGGCCCTTGCACATAATTATTGAATCAGATCGATTGCGTCGCCGGATATCTTTGCGCACTTGGAGAGGCCATTGGAAGGTGTGAAAGGTTTTTCGGTCTTGCCTGATTCATTCATGATCTCTTCGTAGAACTCTGAAATTTATATGGCAAAGATTGGCCAGCAAATTCGAAGCACAAGTCTATTTCTATATCTATTATAGGCTTTAAGCCTGATTTGTAATATTAAGCGAATTTTCTGTGTCAATAAAATACACAACTCAAGATTGCTAGAATCTAGTAGGTTCACCACAAGCATTTATTTTTATAACAGGCCGGCGTCTTTCTGGTATGGTCCGAATAAGACTCATAAATTCGTGAAACGATCTCACATGTAGGTTACCTCGAATACCGTAGGTATGGTATAGAGTAAACTCGAAGCTGGAGTAGTATGGCAGGTAGATATCGTCAGGTAGAGAAAAAAATCCGCGATTAAATGCGGGGAAATGAATCATTCCTGGTGCGAAACTCTGCCTAGAACCTAAGGCTAGAAATAATATATCTAGGGGTAAACCCCTGAAGTGATCTCAAATATAGGTTGCTTCGAATACCCTGGGCATAGTGTATTGCTGAATGCAGGTTTATATTTAGCTTTTTTTTTCCTTTTTCCTTTCCTTCCTCCTTCCTTACGCAAATATGCCAGAAAATGAGCGAGTGGTCCAAGCTTCCCCATCAAAAAATCTCATTTTTCGCCGCTTCCAACGCCGATAGCTAACGCTGTGTTGGTCGGATAGATTTTTGCATAAAATTTTCGGTGTCGCATGGGAGTTAAATTACATATATATCATTTTTAGCGATTTTAAACAAGGTCGCAATTAAACCCCCTGGTCTTAGCCGCCATTTGATTGGTAGTTACGATCTAAGCGAGAATTTCGGACGTATATAATGTAGCTGGACTGTGCATGTGCTAATTCATCATCGGTGTTTGACAAGCTCCGCCACAGGGGAAAACACACACATTGATTGGTCAGATACAAGGTATGGGGCATGTTGTCGCGACAACAGGACCCACACTTTTACTTTCGTACCATCCACACAACAACACTGCTCTTACTTTGTACCAATAATTCTACACAATTGCTAAAGCTTGAAGAAGAGATAACTAACGCTCTGAATCAAGTCCGAATGAGAATTCCTTTTAGTCTATAAGTTTTTGAAACATGAATATGTTCAATCGAGGTTTATCAATATTTAAGTATTTTTTCCTATAGATAGATGACACGGTCTCTCCATCTGAAGAAGATACTTTTATGTCTGATAAAAATCAGTCGGATGTTGATTCGTCTTAAAGACCTAGACCTTGAGGCGGTATAATATACCGGAGCTCAGACTGAACCAGTCTCTGAGCCATTCTCATTCTTTTAGTAATTGGGTAAAATTATTGACCTCTTTAATCATGTAATACTAACATGTTCATCTATTTTTTCAACTATATAAATCGAAAAATACACCTATCAAGACGGATAGGAATGATCAATTTTACAGTTAACTAAGAAAACTTCGGAAATTATATTTGGAGATATTCCTAAAACATATCCCACCAATCAACAGCTGTCGCCATCAGTAATGATGAACCTAGCTCTTCAGGTCATAATTCTCTTCTTAACTGAAGAGAAGAATAACGAGAATAATGCCAAGCAGTCTGTAAGATCAACAGGAGCATGTCACAAACATCATAAAACACATACTTGCTTCAAAAATATTACTAATTATATATATTAGGTACATTCCTCATAATCGAATGAATTGCTTTATAATACCTCCAAAATCTAGAATCACGAGTCACCTCGAGGATTGACCATTTTTCTCTGCATAGCGGATACACATTCGATTTCACTACATAATACCTAGACACAAATTATTGCAGACAACGTCGTTCAGCTACTACAAATGATCCAGGGTTATGTGGACCTTTTTAAGTTCTAAAGATCTCTCGATGTTATCAAAAATTTACATCCTATTCCAAATACCTAAAGTGGTATTTGGATGTGTTTTCAGTAATACGATGATGCTGTCTCTCTTTCTGAGGATATTATCATAGTTTCCTGGAAAAAGGTTGACATATCTTTGCTTTGAAATCATCTATTTTAAGAGGGAACATTTTTCACATCATTTAAAGTAACGTGCCGTCCTATCGAGAAAATAATGACTTCATCAACAGAAGCTTCGAGCCTTCGAGTTCGAGCAAAAATCTAAATTTTCATAATCCGCCCAATAATAAGAAAAAAAAGAGATAATATGTCGAAAAGAGTTTTCTATAAACACCAACTTCTAAACTTCTGAGTTTAGGTACTTGGCCCAATCTAATACTTTATAATGATATTTTATTATCTTTAAAAAGAAGCTCGAGTGCGGAGATTGGAATACAAGAAAAGTATTACTGGAGTTAGTCTGATGTAGGATTTGACATATTTGAAAATTTCAAAAAATTGCGCAAATCATCCTTTGTTAAGAAATCAAGGTAAAATAGATCAAAAATCTCAACACTGTCCTCACCGTAGAAATGAAACTCAGTAGCCTTCACTACGTTATAACCCTCCTTTAACTCACAGCTACAACGACAATTCCATATCTTAATGCTTCTCGACCATTGAGGTGCAGAGTACTTTAAGCTTTGCACAATGGCATAATGAAACCACCGAGTATCGCGATAATTAGCCTCCATGCTTACAGCGGTGATACCATATGTCTCAATGTTTTCAATGTTGATGCTACGAATTGGCATAGTGTTCAATTGAAGGTCGCGACAACAAGCCCCACACACGCTTATCAGTGACACATGAATTGAAATCGTTATGTCACAGCACTTCTTCAATCATTACCACCCCTCTGAACACCACACTCAATGCTTCGTCCACATCCCTAAACTCCTCGGTGTCCGAGGAGCTGGCCAGAGTCTAGTCTTTTTCAAACGCATATAATGCTAGAGAGTGTTATAATTGGTGTGAGTGAGTTGGGTGCTTTATCGGGGATGACCCCAACTTGCACCACCAGCCTCACGCTAGATTAGTGCTGGAATTGTGCCTGAGGCATCACTTTAAGCCGAGCCGTAGGTGATGAGCTTCGGTGTGGAAATATGGGAATAATTTCTTCACCTTTCGCTTTTGGTTTACAATAATCTAATATGGTGATCATGATAAGGTCTCATGCTCGTCTTTTTTTGAGTTCAAGTGTATACTTTGGAGAGTCTTTCCCGTGAACGCTGTGGGTTTGTTATCTTAGAAGGTCATCATTAGCTCAATCATCCGAAGAAATTGTTATATCACATATTTATTTCGTCCATCTACTAGTGATTTTATATCATGATTGAGTCATTGAATTTCCGTAAAGGTTCTGAGATTTACATCTACGATGTTGAGCGAAGACATTCTTCGTTTACTTTGGTGGCTATGATAACTGGTCAGACCTGACTGACTCTTCATTCTTACACAACTTTTACTCACACATAGATAATAGTGGTGGAGTGGGAATTCAAATATGACCATTTTTTGATGTGTTACAGCCCCAGGGTCTGGCTCCCGCTATAGCTAATCTGGTTAGTGAGACAGGCATTAAAGTCCCGACTACTCTACTTTAAGTTACGGCAGCAGGGCCTTTGGTTGGAATTTCCCCTTGCTTCTATGCCATAGCCATGTTTGCCTTGTGGGGCCAAACAACAAGGCCACTCCACTAGACAAAATCAAGCGTAGCATGAATTACGACTAATGTGAATCATTTCCTGTGGAATAGCATTGGAGTAGCAAAAACTACCATATACGGTAGAGATATACTTCGATACTTTTTTGGAATTTTGGACCTTGAAAATTCTAAGGATTCGACTAACAACGAATAAATATATACATATATATATGTAGTGTGATTTTTTTTTTTTTTTTTTCACTACCAATACAATTCTTATTGATTTTCTTTGTCGATCAAAATACTTTCAATCTCATGTATTCGAGAATTTAACGATAAATTATGTAAGTTGTCTAAAATGGGGGGCTATGTGAGGGCATGATAATGTACATAATTGCATAAACCTTAATGCTTTTTGACTTCCCCTACCGACAAGGAAAAGCTTTGTTCCGTTATCAAGTTATTTTTGTCGAATTTTAGTCAACGTCAGGTTTACTGGGTAGGTTTATCACATGGGAAAAAAAATAGACTCCTATGGCACATAGTTGTAATCCACTTTCACAAGTTGAAATCTAAAAATTGCTGATGCTCAATTTTTAAAGCCATTTCTAGATCAAACTTAACAGTACTGTTGCCTAAATTCGCTGGTTTTTATCCAATCAACTATCCACCCATGCTTTCTTTGTTAACCAATATTTGACGTCGAACTGATTTATATAAATCGATCATTAATTTCAATGAGCTTTGATAGAGAAAGTTACATGTTAACAGACTCTAAGCGTACAATTCCTCAGAAAAGCCATATACATTCGCCATGGCTCCTGTATTGACAGTGAGAGAGTTACTCGAAAGAAGATATACGTATTTTTCACATTTACGCTATTTAATCAACACCAGCTAATTAAACAACAATCAGTTGTGATCTCGATGGTTACTGTTATAGAACCCCATGGGACATTTGGGGCCGTTGGGTCGCCTATACGATTATTGCAATTATAATTATCTTAGTTGCATACCTCTATTCGTGAGTCCTGCTTTATTATTACAATTAATCTTGATTATTGCAAAGTACTAAATAGAACTAGGCGTCAGAGTAATCAACGCCGATATACTCATGGACTTACACCTTTGTATGGGACTGGCTGGTTATCAGCGAAATATGGACATTCCAATCATCAATCAGGCAACTTCATGGATCCCAACGACAATAATCCTCCGCTACCCCCTTACTCTCCACCTCATATGCCACCTTCAGCTGGACAGCAAGGTTCAGAGACAACATCGCATGGAATTGAGGCCTTTAATGGAAATAATAGTACTCAAAATGAGAGCATCGAGTTGACCCAACCTAAAACCACTTATCAACCACCACGAACTAGCGAAATAGTATATGAGCCTCCTCCCGGTCCCCCTCCAAGAAAAAATTTGTGACTCTATTGGTTAATTTGGATATCATATCATATTTTGCTAGCCATAGATATGAAAATGAATTATGGGTTATCATATCGACGCTAGAACCTAATGGTATTGTGGAAAATATCGAGACTAATATTATGAAAGTAAAACTCAGGGATGTTGTTACTATCACGTAAATAATTAGAGAGCGTCACGATTCTCGTAGGTCACATAACAATTTTTCCATATTTATCTAGCGGTGTTCGCTTAGACTCAGCTCTGAAACTCGAACTGATTCAGCGTTAGTGTATATTGAATGTTTGAAATTTATCTACCTTAGTCATACAGATGACTGATATGTGGGACCTTGGCGCGCTGACCCTTATCCTATTGTAATGAAACGATATATCCTCTTTGAATTTGATCACTTATCCTCTCTATGAAAATTCCATGTCTTACACCAGTCTCTCTTTTAAGTTTTGCAAATTATTGCGGTTCTGATTCAATCAGTCGTTGATGGTACCATATCATCAGCATTTCCTTACCAGATCAAACCTTGTAAAGTATAATTCACCAATCCTTTACATAAATATCTAGTTGACTTAGGTAGTTACTTTACAGGAAGAATACTTGTTCAGATTTAATTGTCTGCTCAAGATACTCATTCATCCAGAACGAGAAACCATTTTCAAATTCCAAACTTCGGAGCCAAAATAAGGTGAGAAGTTGCTGGGATTTGGCATATGGAAGGAGAGGCTTTTAGCAGAAGAAATTATCCCAGACTGCTAAAATGTCAACTATACTCAATGAAGTACAAGGAAGTATTGTAGCTGATCAAGTATCAAATGTTACGACTACGTTCACTAGCTGGGATAAATGCATGCTACAGTCATATTGCAAGTTAGTATATTAACATTCCTCCTTAAATGTCCAGGAAAGTCTGACTCCTTATCGAGATGGCCAGTCATATTCGGAATTGCTATCGGTGGAATAGTAGCCTTATCTATCATTATCTGTATCACACGATGCCTGTGCTGTGGATACTCATTTTGTTGTTCTTGCTTCTCTTTTCTTAATTGCTGTGGATCTTGTGGAGGCTGCTGTGATGGTAGAAGAAAGGGAAGATCAGATAAGTATAATATTGATCTTTCCTCAACCAATATAAATCAAGGATACATCGCTCCTCCACCTATGATGAAAGGTGGATTGAATAAATCTCAAGTTGCACGTTTTTCTACCAATAAAGGAAACATTAGACCATTAAACGAAGATTCACTTCCAGCGATGCCAAGTTGGGATACAGCGACAAGTGTCCATATACTAGATGATTCGGAAGAAAGCAAAGGCATGGAACTTAATCAAATAAACTCTTCAACCGGCTCAAAAGTTCCTCTTCTTGCAGCTGCTGCTACCAGTGGAAGAAACTCTCCCTTGAATCAAGGAAATGATCTAACTCCATTTCAAACAAGGTCGTTATCGAACAACAATAATGGTTTTGTGAATCCTAACGAATCTAATCAAAGGAGAGTCCTTGAAAATCCAACCAGCCTGTACCCAGTTAATCCATATTCGGAAAATATGATAAGAGAAAATGGTGCAAGGTATGGTGGCTCATCCTCACCCTTAAGTGGAAGAGGATATGGGCCTCCATTACAGAGTCCATACCTTGATAGCGGTCGTTCAACTCCAGTACAGGCTCCATACCCTGAAGATGGTCGCCCAACCCTTCCATACAATCAAACTCGATTTGGATCTCCAATACCCGGAGGAAGACCGCAAGTAAGAGAATATGGACAACCCCCACAACTTCAGAGGCCAGCAATGGGATATCAAGGATATAGAGTTTAATATCTCAAGTTTTCAGAATTACAACACCAATGCTTATTTAAGCAGTTCATTAAATGATTGAATAATTAAATAAATTTGGTACGCGAAATAAGTCAGAAATGCAAATTTATTTGTTTCGCTTAGTAATAATGTTATAGAATTCCACATGAAATTTTCTTGCACATGGACAAGAGGTTACTCAGCACAAAGAAGAATATTTGCCGCCGGTAACTGTTGGCTAAATAAACAGGTAAATAACTATTACACATGATAGAGCATCTCAATAATTAGGGATAGTCTTTGCATTCCTATTTGATCTAGTTCTGTATTTTTATTCATCATACGGCCTAGCCCATGTGAGGCTTTTCATTCAATTTTCAAAAAGGACTAAATGTTTGCGCTGAAGCTTAGGGTAACTTACAGAAGGAGGTATTCGTCATTTGGCCATTGCATTTACTGCTGATTAAATTATATTCTTTTAAGTTAGAGATGAGAGCTAGCTAGCCTCTTCTAAAAAACTCGATATTAAAAATTAACTAGCAAAGTATAATCTCTGCCAATCTGATCCCTCAATTTGTGCGAGATATAACCCAAATTCTCTGACATCTCGTACTCTATCTTCAAAATTATCAAAAGAAAGTAAGCTGGTATTTGATAAAATTAATTTCTTTAATGTAGTGAAGACAGTAATGTGTGTATTTCACACGACGCATATTCCGTTCCTGTCAATAGCCGTAGATAATTTGTTATATCTCTAGTATTCTTTTGCTTCATTTCTTTCACTTGTAAGAATCATTTGCTGGCACGTGCAACTAGCCACTTGAGCACAGCATCAATGTTAGTCTCCTCTTTAGCACTGATACCATAACAAGAAACTTCTCGTTGCGAGATCTTCATGAGTTCCAAGGCTTCTATCAACTCATCAACAGATAACTTTTCGCCAAGATCCGATTTGTTTCCAAGCACCAAAAGAGGTATACCATTTAAAGACGAGTTTTCAAGTAAAAGATGGAGCTCATCTTTTGCAACAGGTAAGTTATTTATGTCAGAACAATCAATAACGAATACAATTGCATTAACATCCCGACAATATCGCTCCCACATAGTTCGAAATCTAGGTTGTCCTCCGATGTCCCAACATTTTAGCGTCACATGGCCCTTGGTGACTCGTCTCATACTAAATCCGACTGTAGGGGCAGAACTGTATTAAAGTATAATATCAGTAAAAATATCTTAGAATCTTGATATACATTTTTTTTTCCTAGGTGACGTGATACTCCAGCAATGTCAGGACCTACTCGACTGTGTATTCATCGCCCTGATTAAATGGTTAATCCTAGCAAAGTTACTCAATTTTGGTTATAAGCTTACAGCTAATACTTTCAACAGTGAGGTTTTACCTGCATTTTGAAGACCGATCATAGTAACATTTAACTCCGTGGCCCTGATAATTTCAATTGATTAGCTTCGCACGTTTGGCATTATACTCATTAGAATAAAGGCAGTTTTGAATTTGATTCACGAGCCTCACCAAAAGAGTCTTAACAACCAATCATATATTTTTTGAAATAATCCAGCCATTTTTGTCAGGGTGTATGTCGTACGTCGTTATGTAGGATAAGAAATTTTTGATTAAGTTAAGATCTTAATGTTTCTACAATAACGCAAGTTAGATAGAGTATCATCAAGAACTAGATTTCCTCGAATCTCGGTTTTCATAACACAGAATTGACATATTAATCGGATGTGAGCTGGTGAGAAGCTAGTTCATTGTATTTTTAGTTGCGGCGCGAAGCAACACAAAGATTTAACATAAACTTCAGGGTCTTTTTTTTATAACTCTTGACAAAGGATAAATATTTATATCTCCTAAATATCTCAATCCTTCCTCATACAGCTAAAGAGTACGAGTGGGGTTTTTTGATTTATGACTTATAACCCAAATACTTAACTATACTTAGGATGGGCGTATATTTGGTCTCATTCAATTGGACTTCTAAGTAGACGATTTTTTGGAAATGATAAAGTCCAAAGTTTAAGTCTCTAAACTAATTTGAAGCTGATTGTTAGGAAATTATTTTAGGAGCTTAGGTGACGTCATGCAGCAGGCGATAGAAAAAAAATCAGATCTTACTATCGCGTCGCTTTCTTCACCATTGGAGCTTTCGATAATGAATAAAGCTCTTTCCAATATCAATTTAAAAAATGACGCGAGATAAGGGTATTAGATCTACCCTCTGAATAAATAAAAGCCAAAGCGGCTCACAATTCTGTTATGGCTACTCTTATCCCCTCCCCAACCCCGACAACATGGACACACGAATTCGATACTCTGCGCCGAGAGAATCTTTTTCGGAACCCGCCGAATGATCATTCTGCGTATCCATCGTTAAAGAGAGCAGTTTTACCTCACATTGAATCGTTCAATGCACTTTTTGGACCAACTGGCTTGATAGCGCAAGGATTACGAGATATAGGAACTAAGACATTCCTCGATGGTGATGATGGAAGTTCATCCTCGTCTAGAAATAAGCTTCATATCAAGATTAAGCAGGTATACCTTGAGAAGTCTCAACTGCCAGTAAACAACAAATTTTCTACCAGAAACCGGAGTATACTTCCAGCAGAATGTAGAGAGCGCCATTGTACCTATAGGGGTAAATTGAGCGCAAAATTTCAGTATCAGATCAATGATGAGGCTCCCGTGGAATTTATTCGAGAATTAGGGCAAGCTCCGCTTATGTTGATGGTAAGACCTTGTCACTGCAAAGAGGCTTGATCTAATGGGCTACAGTCCTCAATGTGTCATCTTGAGAAGAATACACCTGCGGAACTCGTGCAGAATAAAGAAGAGTCTGAAGAGCTTGGGGGGTACTTCTTGGTCAATGGAATCGAAAAGATAATAAGACTACTTGTTGTTAATCGTCGGAATTTTCCAATGGCTATTGAGCGTCCGTCTTTCGAGAAAAGAGGGCCAGAATATTCAAAATATGGTATCATGATACGATGTGTTCGACCTGATCAGACATCCCAAAGCAACGTTCTACATTATCTCAATGATGGTAATATCACATTTCGATTTTCTTGGCAGAAAAATGAATTTTTGATTCCCGTGATGATGCTGCTAAAGGCTTTGGTGGACACAAACGATAAAGAGATTTTTGAGTCAATTGTAGGTACTACTGGCTTAGAAAGCAGCAAAAATACTTATTTGATAGATCGTGTGGAGCTTTTGCTCCGGACATATAGAGCATATGGTCTTCATACAAAGAGCAAAACAAGAGCAAATCTTGGTGAAAAATTTAGAACTGTTCTTGGAGTCCCAAGCACTATGTCAAATTTTGATTGTGGCACTGAATTTCTTCGAAAAATTGTTCTTGTCCACATTGGCTGTGTAAATGTTACAGAAAAACAAGATAAAGATAAATTTAATATGTTGATATTTATGATAAGGAAATTATATGCATTTGTGCGAGGGGACTGCTCAGTTGATAACCCAGATGCTGTATCAAATCAAGAAATCCTTCTCGGTGGGTTTCTATATGGGATGATAGTGAAAGAGCGACTCGAAAATATAGTTAGCCTTCAGTATCGGTTAGCTATACGAGATTATTTGAAAAAATATCCAGAGCAGACTTTTACTAGTTCATCATTCCGTAGGAATTTCCCGTCTAAAATCTTGCACCGATCAAATGAATTGGTCGGACCCGCCCTTGAATATTTTCTTTCTACTGGAAATCTTGTTAGTCCTACTGGCTTAGATCTTCAGCAGGTTTCTGGCTTCACTGTTGTTGCAGAAAAAATTAACTTTTTAAGATTTATTAGTCATTTCAGAATGGTTCATAGAGGTAGTTTCTTCGCTCAACTGAAAACAACAACTGTTCGTAAATTGTTACCAGAGAGTTGGGGCTTTCTATGTCCTGTTCACACTCCAGATGGAAGTCCTTGTGGTCTTCTCAATCATCTTGCACATCGTTGTAAGATTCTCACCCATTCTGTTGATGTTTCTGGCATCCAAAAGCTTTTAGTAAATTTAGGCATCAAAAGCACAAGTTCTTCATCAACTAACGAGAATGTCGTTGTACAACTAGATGGCGTCATTCTTGGCTGGTGCTCACCGAAGCAAGCGCGGGCTATTGAGTCTAGATTGCGTTATTTGAAAGTTGAAGGAAGTCATGGTGTTCAAAAAGAGCTGGAAATTGGATATATTCCGAATTCAGAACGAGGCGCATATCCCGGAATTTATATGTTTTCAACACCTTCTAGAATGATACGATCTGTTAAATACTTACCTCTTGACAAGGAAGATTATATAGGCCCGTTTGAACAACCCTACATGTCAATTGCTGTTGTTGAGGACGAAATTATTTCAGGAGATTCTACCCATATTGAAATCGATCCAACAAATATCCTCTCTATACTCGCTAATATGACTCCTTTTTCGGATTTCAACCAATCACCTAGGAATATGTATCAATGTCAAATGGGAAAACAGTCGATGGGAACACCAGGGACTGCCCTTTGTTATAGAACTGATAATAAAACCTACAAACTTCAGACTGGACAAACTCCAATCGCTAGAGCACCCCTCCATAACGAATACGGATTTGATAACTTTCCTAATGGCATGAATGCTGTTGTTGCCGTTATATCATATACTGGATATGATATGGACGATGCTATGATTATCAATAAATCAGCTCATGAAAGGGGGTTTGGGCATGGTACTATCTATAAAACTAAAAAGATCGAACTTGAAGAGAAAAAGCAATCTGTAAAGAAAATCAAGAAGCTCTTTGGATTTGCACCAGGCTCAGAATTGAGAGCTGACATAAAAAATCAGATGGATGAAGATGGGCTACCGCATATAGGGCGGTTAGTAAGACAAGGTGATAAAATCTGCGCTTGGCATACCGTTACTATGAGTGAGACGGGCCAATTAATAAATAGGGATGGTATCACACATTTCGAAAAATACAGTGACTCAGAAGATGCTTTTGTTGAAGAGGTCCGCTTGATTGGCGCAGAAAGTGGTTTGGAGCCAGCTCAAGTCATATCCATAAAGTTTCGAGTTCCGCGATCGCCTCTCATCGGTGATAAATTTTCCTCAAGGCATGGACAAAAAGGAGTACTTTCACAAAAGTGGCCCATGATAAATCTTCCATTTTCTGAGAGTGGAATGCAGCCAGATATTATAATAAATCCTCATGCCTTTCCTTCACGTATGACAATTGGTATGTTCATTGAATCGCTTGCTGGAAAATCTGGTGCGCTACATGGCCTCGCTCAAGATAGTACACCTTTCAAATTTAACGAACAGAATACTGCAGCTGATTATTTTGGTCACCAGCTTATGAAAGCAGGCTACAATTATTTTGGGAATGAACCAATGTATTCAGGTATAACTGGTGAAGAGCTACATGCTGATATTTATATTGGACTTGTTTATTACCAACGTTTGCGACATATGGTTAATGATAAATATCAAGTTCGAACTACAGGGCCAGTAACACAAATGACTGGCCAGCCTATAAAAGGAAGGAAAAAAGGAGGTGGTATTCGTGTTGGAGAAATGGAGCGTGACTCTCTTCTCGCTCATGGTACAGCATTCTTACTTCAGGATAGGCTATTGAATTGCTCTGACTATAGAAAAACTTGGATTTGTCGACAATGTGGCACATTTATATCTACTCAATCAACTGTCTCACCTTTTGCTCATCGAATTAAAGGTACTGGCAAAGTAAGATGTAGGAGATGTGCCAAAAAAGCTGGAGTATGGTCAAATGCTGAGATATGGGAGGATGGAGATGGCCAAAGATGGGTAGGTGGTGATGATACCACTGTTGTTGCTGTACCTGGAGTTTTGAAATACCTGGATGTTGAATTAGCCGCTATGGGTATCAAACTCAAATACAATGTGACGCCATAAGTTCAACAACAATTGTACAATTTATTTACTTATTTAAAGCCAAAGAATTAAAATAGTTATCCATACCATTACAGTACAGTTTACGGGAATTTAAAGGGTTGAAAAACGGTATTGACAGGCTTTCAAATATGGAGATGTAAATTTAAATCACGATTTTATATATCGCGTTATTACCACCAAACTGTTCTATTTTTTTTTTTTCTTTTTTTTTTCCCGCCGAGAAACTTCTATAAGCTACAGAATTAATACTTAAATAATTCTAATAATTTTACAATTATAAATATAAACAGGTTGATTGTTATATTGGGCTTCAAAGCTGATGAACGAGTGCAAACTATGCCGCAGGGACAATGAATGTGAGGTGGTGTTAGAACATGACATAAACTCCTTTGAAGAATTTTTTTTTTCCCCAAAGGATCTAATCCCATCTCTTCTGTTAGCTAGCGGAATGTACAATAAAAATTATATTCGAGGTATATTTTTTCCCAAAGAGATGATTTTAACACTGCTTATACAGTGTAGCCTTGTCTCGATTGCCTGGTTATAAATGACGTCCTTAGCCCCGTCCGTCTAATATCCTAGTTGCCATTCATCACTCTTATCATGAAGCCCGATTTATCAAAATTGTACATCTCGGACGGTTGGACGTTATAACGCTCGATCGTATCCCCCCTCCAAGTGAGCTAATTCATCCTGGCTTTTATGTCCCCATTTATGACCCCTGATAATCTAAGCCGCACTAAATAGAAGCTTTGATTTCATGTCGTTGTTTAACAACATGGTATGGCTATCGATACCCTGTCTTCTTTCAGGCGGTCATTCGTCCGTTGTGCTTAAGGTCGAGCGTGTTTTGCAACATTTCTGATACATGCTCATACTTTGCAAGATTTCCTTTTGCATTTAGATCATGAACATAAATAACAAAATAATCTTTTTTGATGGATTTAAAAAACGGATGCGTTGCCGGAGAAAATCCTCTCCAGGTGATTCCGTGCAACCGTCAGAGCAATGTGCCATAGTACATGGAACTTCGAGCGCGATTGCGGCTGCACGAACGGATTTTCCACGTCCGCTACAGGGCTCTTCGACCTCCATGATGGATAGGAATTACTCGTATGAGTCTGAAATATTACGAAGTACTATAGGTTAATGGCGGGGTTATGATATATGATGGTTCATTCACTGACAATATTATCTCACGAAACCTATGGTTGGCTTAATGTAAGCGTTACTGCTTTTGTATGCAGTTATACACATACTGAATAAAATTCTGGCTAAGTAAGCACAGCAGACAAGGTTATGACATGGATGAATAACAGGCAGGAGCAAGTCCAAATAAGGCTTAGCGCCCTGAGCATACCCTACTACCGCGGTGATAACCCTACTTGCTATTTCTGCAGATGATATCCTCGCTTCAGGGGTCAGTCTACCCCTTCTACTTTTTGTTTAGCCAAAGTATAAATCTTTTTGCGTGGTCGACTAGGCCTTTTACTATGTATCTTAAGTTCCCCTCATTTTTACAAGTTTTGACATATCTTTTGGACCTTGGATAATACCAGCTTCATTTATTTGTGCCTTAATTATCATCATTTTTTACAGATTACAATAAATGTTTCATCATCGATAAGAAGAATTTCTAATAAGGTAAGTTAAACCCGCTCAGCACACATAGAAAATTACTCCATAATAGACATGCTTCATAGATGAACTCTCCTCATTCAACACCATCGACGTCTCCTCCCTCGCCATCACGACGTAAGTACTTAACCCGAGATCATTCATAAGTAATAAGTTTACCACCTAAAAATTTATTGCTAAAAATTTATGAGATCTATCAGATTCACAGATCTCGTATTACCGGTTGGAACTACATTAAAATAGCTGATCATTTAATCATATTAGGAGATCAAACTATTTATGCTTTGTACAGTTCTTTGGCACTGTGATACCACGGTGGGGTAAAGGAAGACCATGAAATCTTTCACAGGAGGTTATTGATGAAATAATTAATTTTAAGACGTCATCTTTTGGGGAGAAGGGCTGGGGCTCCATTGACTCCGAGAAGTACTGAGAGAATATTATAGCTCTCATAGACGGAGTGATGTCTATGAAGCCCAGGCCCTCCGTCATGCAGGACAATGCACCTGCACACGCGTGTGAAAATACGATGGAAGAGATGCAAGAAAGATCGATGATTCCCATCGATTAGCCTCCAATCTCTCCCGATCTCAATTCAATCGAAGCTGGATAGGGCTGGATGAAAGACTTCATTCAGCGGATTCATCCAAATCTGGACTGTGGAAGACAGCAAACACATGATTCACTTCGAGAAATTTTTATTGAGACACGGCATTCTGAGCCTACTGGACCTCTGATAAGACTGCCTGGGGGATTGCCAGCCAAGTTTTAGGCGATCATAGATGCCAGTGGAGGTCCAACCAGATAATGAACCCTTTATTACACAGACAAATACCTTGAATTTTAGTATTTGGATTTAGAAGAGTAGATAAATTAATCTTTTTCTATAGTTTTACTTATCTTAGAAGCTAGCTACTTATGAAGAATAAAACAATAGAGCTATTACATAAAATTTATGTAGTCAATCATCATACAAACTAAACTTAGTTTTGAAGAAAGAAGAGGGGTAGGAACATTCGGCCGTTTGAAATTCACCAAATATTTTTTGTCAAGAATATTCATGAAAACCAGGCATAAAATCTATTTCTATGTAGATCATACCTAGTCAGGCGTTCCATCAAAAACCCATGTTAGTCCCACAGAATAGAAACATTAACGCGGTAGTAGGGTACAACAGTTATATCTCTCCCTCAACTTTGAGTAAATACCTGCAATAGAAAATGTCAAAATCCCTAGTTATATTAGTCCATCTTTATGGCTCATAATAGAAAAGGCATAAGTCATAGCTTCTATAGGAACCGTTGGTTTTCATTCCCGTGACTTCTACCCAGTGCCATTGCCGTTGTTGTGGCAACCATTGTGTAATTAATGCAAATCCCTAAATCACCATCGCAAATTCTTGATTGGTTCGTCGAAGACGAACCAATCAAGAATTTGCGATGGTGATTTAGGGTGATTTA